>OU744316.1:57727950-57980566 GCA_916610145.1 Eristalis arbustorum | reverse complement strand
CATTGGAAGGCCTAATAGGGCCGCTGTGGCAGTTGGAAGATGAGGCAGGGAATCCATCCGAAATGCTTTACTAACCACTGCTTGGATTTTGCGGTCAAAATCTCAATGTTGCCGGATGTACTTCAAACTCTCAGGATCGATTAATACACAACCAGGACATGCAGAAAGGTGTGCGCAAGCCGTTGGTAGGCCTAATAGGGCCGCGGTGGCAGTGGGAAGAATAACTCGTAAAATGATTAAATTTCACGACCCCGGGTATGTAAAATTGATCGAAATTTCTGATGTCGCGAAATGCTTTGCATTGCATCAGGATCGATTAATACACGTAAGAAAACATGGAAACAGGTGTGCGCGATCCATTGGTAGGCCTAATAGGGCCGCTGTGGCAGTTGGAAGATGAGGCAGGGAATCCATCCGAAATGCCTTACTAACCACTGCTTGGATTTTGCGGTCAAAATCTCAATGTTGCCGGATGTACTTCAAACTCTCACGATCGATTAATACACACACCAGGACATGCAAAAAGGTGTGCGCGAGCCATTGGAAGGCCTAATAGGGCCGCTGTGGCAGTTGGAAGATGAGGCAGGGAATCCATCCGAAATGCCTTACTTACCACTGCTTGGATTTTGCGGTCAAAATCTCAATGTTGCCGGATGTACTTCAAACTCTCAGGATCGATTAATACACACACCAGGACATGCAAAAAGTTGTGCGCGAGTCATTGGAAGGCCTAATAGGGCCGCTGTGGCAGTTGGAAGATGAGGCAAGGAATCCATCCGAAATGCCTTACTAACCACTGCTTGGATTTTGCGGTCAAAATCTCAATGTTGCCGGATGTACTTCAAACTCTCAGGATCGATTAATACACACACCAGGACATGCAAAAAAGTGTGCGCGAGTCATTGGAAGGCCTAATAGGGCCGCTGTGGCAGTTGGAAGATGAAGCAGGGAATCCATTCGAAATGCCTTACTAACCACTGCTTGGATTTTGCGGTCAAAATCTCAATGTTGCCGGATGTACTTCAAACTCTCATTATCGATTAATACACACACCAGGACATGCAAAAAGGTGTGCGCAAGTCGTTGGTAGGCCTAATAGAGCCGCTGTGGCAGTGGGAAGAATAACTCGTAAAATGATTAAATTTCACGACCCCGGGTATGTAAAATTGATTGAAATTTCTGATGTCGCGAAATGCTTTCCATTGCATCAGGATCGATTAATACACGTAAGAAAACATGGAAACAGGTGTGCGCGATCCATTGGTAGGCCTAATAGGGCCGCTGTGGCAGTTGGAAGATGAGGCAGGGAATCCATCCGAAATGCCTTACTAACCACTGCTTGGATTTTGTGGTCAAGATCTCAATGTTGCCGGATGTACTTCAAACTCTCAGGATCGATTAATACACACACCAGGACATGCAAAAAGGTGTGCGCGAGTCATTGGAAGGCCTAATAGGGCCGCTGTGGCAGTTGCAAGATGAGGCAGGGATTCCATCCGAAATGCCTTACTAACCACTGCTTGGATTTTGCGGTCAAAATCTCAATGTTGCCGGATGTACTTCAAACTCTCAGGATAGATTAATACACACACCAGGACATGCAAAAAGGTGTGCGCGAGTCATTGGAAGGCCTAATAGGGCCGCTGTGGCAGTTGCAAGATGAGGCAGGGATTCCATCCGAAATGCCTTACTAACCACTGCTTGGATTTTGCGGTCAAAATCTCAATGTTGCCGGATGTACTTCAAACTCTCAGGATAGATTAATACACACACCAGGACATGCAAAAAGGTGTGCGCAAGCCGTTGGTAGGCCTAATAGGGCCGCTGTGACAGTGGGAAGAATAACTCGTAAAATGATTAAATTTCACGACCCCGGGTATGTAAAATTGATTGAAATTTCTGATGTCGCGAAATGCTTTCCATTGCATCAGGATCGATTAATACACGTAAGAAAACATGGAAACAGGTGTGCGCGATGCATTGGTAGGCCTAATAGGGCCGCTGTGGCAGTTGGAAGATGAGGCAGGGAATCCATCCGAAATGCTTTACTAACCACTGCTTGGACTTTGCGGTCAAAATCTCAATGTTGCCGGATGTACTTCAAACTCTCAGGATCGATTAATACACACACCAGGACATGCAAAAAGGTGTGCGCAAGCCGTTGGTAGGCCTAATAGGGCCGCGGTGGCAGTGGGAAGAATAACTCGTAAAATGATTAAATTTCACGACCCCGGGTATGTAAAATTGATCGAAATTTCTGATGTCGCGAAATGCTTTGCATTGCATCAGGATCGATTAATACACGTAAGAAAACATGGAAACAGGTGTGCGCGATGCATTGGTAGGCCTAATAGGGCCGCTGTGGCAGTTGGAAGATGAGGCACCGAATCCATCCGAAATGCTTTACTAACCACTGCTTGGATTTTGCGGTCAAAATCTCAATGTTGCCGGATGTACTTCAAACTCTCAGGATCGATTAATACACACACCAGGACATGCAAAAAGGTGTGCGCGAGTCATTGGAAGGCCTAATAGGGCCGCTGTGGCAGTTGGAAGATGAGGCAGGGAATCCATCCGAAATTCCTTACTAACCACTGCTTGGATTTTGCGGTCAAAATCTCAATGTTGCCGGATGTACTTCAAACTCTCAAGATCGATTAATACACACACCAGGACATGCAAAAAGGTGTGCGCGAGTCATTGGAAGGCCTAATAGGGCCGCTGTGGCAGTTGGAAGATGAGGCAGGGAATCCATCCGAAATGCCTTACTAACCACTGCTTGGATTTTGCGGTCAAGATCTCAATGTTGCCGGATGTACTTCAAACTCTCAGGATCGATTAATACACACACCAGAACATGCAAAAAGGTGTGCGCGAGTCATTGGAAGGCCTAATAGGGCCGCTGTGGCAGTTGGAAGATGAGGCAGGGAATCCATCCGAAATGCTTTACTAACCACTGCTTGGACTTTGCGGTCAAAATCTCAATGTTGCCGGATGTACTTCAAACTCTCAGGATCGATTAATACACACATCAGGACATGCAAAAAGGTGTGCGCAAGCCGTTGGTAGGCCTAAAAGGGCCGCTGTGACAGTGGGAAGAATAACTCGTAAAAGGATTAAATTTCACGACCCCGGGTATGTAAAATTGATTGAAATTTCTGATGTCGCGAAATGCTTTCCATTGCATCAGGATCGATTAATACACGTAAGAAAACATGGAAACAGGTGTGCGCGATGCATTGGTAGGCCTAATAGGGCCGCTGTGGCAGTTGGAAGATGAGGCAGGGAATCCATCCGAAATGCTTTACTAACCACTGCTTGGATTTTGCGGTCAAAATCTCAATGTTGCCGGATGTACTTCAAACTCTCAGGATCGATTAATACACAACCAGGACATGCAGAAAGGTGTGCGCAAGCCGTTGGTAGGCCTAATAGGGCCGCGGTGGCAGTGGGAAGAATAACTCGTAAAATGATTAAATTTCACGACCCCGGGTATGTAAAATTGATCGAAATTTCTGATGTCGCGAAATGCTTTGCATTGCATCAGGATCGATTAATACACGTAAGAAAACATGGAAACAGGTGTGCGCGATGCATTGGTAGGCCTAATAGGGCCGCTGTGGCAGTTGGAAGATGAGGCACAGAATCCATCCGAAATGCTTTACTAACCACTGCTTGGATTTTGCGGTCAAAATCTCAATGTTGCCGGATGTACTTCAAACTCTCAGGATCGATTAATACACACACCAGGACATGCAAAAAGGTGTGCGCGAGTCATTGGAAGGCCTAATAGGGCCGCTGTGGCAGTTGGAAGATGAGGCAGGGAATCCATCCGAAATGCCTTACTTACCCCTGCTTGGATTTTGCGGTCAAAATCTCAATGTTGCCGGATGTACTTCAAACTCTCAGGATCGATTAATACACAACCAGGACATGCAAAAAGGTGTGCGCGAGTCATTGGAAGGCCTAATAGGGCCGCTGTGGCAGTTGGAAGATGAGGCAGGGAATCCATCCGAAATGCTTTACTAACCACTGCTTGGATTTTGCGGTCAAAATCTCAATGTTGCCGGATGTACTTCAAACTCTCAGGATCGATTAATACACAACCAGGACATGCAGAAAGGTGTGCGCAAGCCGTTGGTAGGCCTAATAGGGCCGCGGTGGCAGTGGGAAGAATAACTCGTAAAATGATTAAATTTCACGACCCCGGGTATGTAAAATTGATCGAAATTTCTGATGTCGCGAAATGCTTTGCATTGCATCAGGATCGATTAATACACGTAAGAAAACATGGAAACAGGTGTGCGCGATGCATTGGTAGGCCTAATAGGGCCGCTGTGGCAGTTGGAAGATGAGGCAGGGAATCCATCCGAAATGCCTTACTAACCACTGCTTGGATTTTGCGGTCAAAATCTCAATGTTGCCGGATGTACTTCAAACTCTCACGATCGATTAATACACACACCAGGACATGCAAAAAGGTGTGCGCGAGCCATTGGAAGGCCTAATAGGGCCGCTGTGGCAGTTGGAAGATGAAGCAGGGAATCCATTCGAAATGCCTTACTAACCACTGCTTGGATTTTGCGGTCAAAATCTCAATGTTGCCGGATGTACTTCAAACTCTCATTATCGATTAATACACACACCAGGACATGCAAAAAGGTGTGCGCAAGTCGTTGGTAGGCCTAATAGAGCCGCTGTGGCAGTGGGAAGAATAACTCGTAAAATGATTAAATTTCACGACCCCGGGTATGTAAAATTGATTGAAATTTCTGATGTCGCGAAATGCTTTCCATTGCATCAGGATCGATTAATACACGTAAGAAAACATGGAAACAGGTGTGCGCGATCCATTGGTAGGCCTAATAGGGCCGCTGTGGCAGTTGGAAGATGAGGCAGGGAATCCATCCGAAATGCCTTACTAACCACTGCTTGGATTTTGTGGTCAAGATCTCAATTTTGCCGGATGTACTTCAAACTCTCAGGATCGATTAATACACACACCAGGACATGCAAAAAGGTGTGTGCGAGTCATTGGAAGGCCTAATAGGGCCGCTGTGGCAGTTGCAAGATGAGGCAGGGATTCCATCCGAAATGCCTTACTAACCACTGCTTGGATTTTGCGGTCAAAATCTCAATGTTGCCGGATGTACTTCAAACTCTCAGGATAGATTAATACACACACCAGGACATGCAAAAAGGTGTGCGCGAGTCATTGGAAGGCCTAATAGGGCCGCTGTGGCAGTTGCAAGATGAGGCAGGGATTCCATCCGAAATGCCTTACTAACCACTGCTTGGATTTTGCGGTCAAAATCTCAATGTTGCCGGATGTACTTCAAACTCTCAGGATAGATTAATACACACACCAGGACATGCAAAAAGGTGTGCGCAAGCCGTTGGTAGGCCTAATAGGGCCGCTGTGACAGTGGGAAGAATAACTCGTAAAATGATTAAATTTCACGACCCCGGGTATGTAAAATTGATTGAAATTTCTGATGTCGCGAAATGCTTTCCATTGCATCAGGATCGATTAATACACGTAAGAAAACATGGAAACAGGTGTGCGCGATGCATTGGTAGGCCTAATAGGGCCGCTGTGGCAGTTGGAAGATGAGGCAGGGAATCCATCCGAAATGCTTTACTAAACACTGCTTGGATTTTGCGGTCAAAATCTCAATGTTGCCGGATGTACTTCAAACTCTCAGGATCGATTAATACACAACCAGGACATGCAGAAAGGTGTGCGCAAGCCGTTGGTAGGCCTAATAGGGCCGCTGTGACAGTGGGAAGAATAACTCGTAAAATGATTAAATTTCACGACCCCGGGTATGTAAAATTGATTGAAATTTCTGATGTCGCGAAATGCTTTCCATTGCATCAGGATCGATTAATACACGTAAGAAAACATGGAAACAGGTGTGCGCGATCCATTGGTAGGCCTAATAGGGCCGCTGTGGCAGTTGGAAGATGAAGCAGGGAATCCATTCGAAATGCCTTACTAACCACTGCTTGGATTTTGCGGTCAAAATCTCAATGTTGCCGGATGTACTTCAAACTCTCATTATCGATTAATACACACACCAGGACATGCAAAAAGGTGTGCGCAAGTCGTTGGTAGGCCTAATAGAGCCGCTGTGGCAGTGGGAAGAATAACTCGTAAAATGACTAAATTTCACGACCCCGGGTATGTAAAATTGATTGAAATTTCTGATGTCGCGAAATGCTTTCCATTGCATCAGGATCGATTAATACACGTAAGAAAACATGGAAACAGGTGTGCGCGATCCATTGGTAGGCCTAATAGGGCCGCTGTGGCAGTTGGAAGATGAGGCAGGGAATCCATCCGAAATGCCTTACTAACCACTGCTTGGATTTTGTGGTCAAGATCTCAATGTTGCCGGATGTACTTCAAACTCTCAGGATCGATTAATACACACACCAGGACATGCAAAAAGGTGTGCGCGAGTCATTGGAAGGCCTAATAGGGCCGCTGTGGCAGTTGGAAGATGAGGCAGGGAATCCATCCGAAATGCCTTACTTACCACTGCTTGGATTTTGCGGTCAAAATCTCAATGTTGCCGGATGTACTTCAAACTCTCATTATCGATTAATACACACACCAGGACATGCAAAAAGGTGTGCGCAAGTCGTTGGTAGGCCTAATAGAGCCGCTGTGGCAGTGGGAAGAATAACTCGTAAAATGATTAAATTTCACGACCCCGGGTATGTAAAATTGATCGAAATTTCTGATGTCGCGAAATGCTTTGCATTGCATCAGGATCGATTAATACACGTAAGAAAACATGGAAACAGATGTGCGCTATGCATTGGTAGGCCTAATAGGGCCGCTGTGGCAGTTGGAAGATGAGGCACCGAATCCATCCGAAATGCTTTACTAACCACTGCTTGGATTTTGCGGTCAAAATCTCAATGTTGCCGGATGTACTTCAAACTCTCAGGATCGATTAATACACACACCAGGACATGCAAAAAGGTGTGCGCGAGTCATTGGAAGGCCTAATAGGGCCGCTGTGGCAGTTGGAAGATGAGGCAGGGAATCCATCCGAAATGCTTTACTAACCACTGCTTGGATTTTGCGGTCAAAATCTCAATGTTGCCGGATGTACTTCAAACTCTCAGGATCGATTAATACACAACCAGGACATGCAGAAAGGTGTGCGCAAGCCGTTGGTAGGCCTAATAGGGCCGCGGTGGCAGTGGGAAGAATAACTCGTAAAATGATTAAATTTCACGACCCCGGGTATGTAAAATTGATCGAAATTTCTGATGTCGCGAAATGCTTTGCATTGCATCAGGATCGATTAATACACGTAAGAAAACATGGAAACAGATGTGCGTGATGCATTGGTAGGCCTAATAGGGCCGCTGTGGCAGTTGGAAGATGAGGCACCGAATCCATCCGAAATGCTTTACTAACCACTGCTTGGATTTTGCGGTCAAAATCTCAATGTTGCCGGATGTACTTCAAACTCTCACGATCGATTAATACACACACCAGGACATGCAAAAAGGTGTGCGCGAGTCATTGGAAGGCCTAATAGGGCCGCTGTGGCAGTTGGAAGATGAGGCAGGGAATCCATCCGACATGCCTTACTTACCACTGCTTGGATTTTGCGGTCAAAATCTCAATGTTGCCGGATGTACTTCAAACTCTCAGGATCGATAAAATACACACACCAGGACATGCAAAAAGGTGTGCGCGAGTCATTGGAAGGCCTAATAGGGCCGCTGTGGCAGTTGGAAGATGAGGCGGGGAATCCATCCGAAATGCTTTACTAACCACTGCTTGGATTTTGCGGTCAAAATCTCAATGTTGCCGGATGTACTTCAAACTCTCAGGATCGATTAATACACAACCAGGACATGCAGAAAGGTGTGCGCAAGCCGTTGGTAGGCCTAATAGGGCCGCGGTGGCAGTGGGAAGAATAACTCTTAAAATGATTAAATTTCACGACCCCGGGTATGTAAAATTGATCGAAATTTCTGATGTCGCGAAATGCTTTCCATTGCATCAGGATCGATTAATACACGTAAGAAAACATGGAAACAGGTGTGCGCGATGCATTGGTAGGCCTAATAGGGCCGCTGTGGCAGTTGGAAGATGAGGCAGGGAATCCATCCGAAATGCTTTACTAACCACTGCTTGGATTTTGCGGTCAAAATCTCAATGTTGCCGGATGTACTTCAAACTCTCAGGATCGATTAATACACAACCAGGACATGCAGAAAGGTGTGCGCAAGCCGTTGGTAGGCCTAATAGGGCCGCGGTGGCAGTGGGAGAATAACTCGTAAAATGATTAAATTTCACGACCCCGGGTATGTAAAATTGATCGAAATTTCTGATGTCGCGAAATGCTTTGCATTGCATCAGGATCGATTAATACACGTAAGAAAACATGGAAACAGGTGTGCGCGATGCATTGGTAGGCCTAATAGGGCCGCTGTGGCAGTTGGAAGATGAGGCACCGAATCCATCCGAAATGCTTTACTAACCACTGCTTGGATTTTGCGGTCAAAATCTCAATGTTGCCGGATGTACTTCAAACTCTCAGGATCGATTAATACACACACCAGGACATGCAAAAAGGTGTGCGCGAGTCATTGGAAGGCCTAATAGGGCCGCTGTGGCAGTTGGAAGATGAGGCAGGGAATCCATCCGAAATGCCTTACTTACCCCTGCTTGGATTTTGCGGTCAAAATCTCAATGTTGCCGGATGTACTTCAAACTCTCAGGATCGATTAATACACAACCAGGACATGCAAAAAGGTGTGCGCGAGTCATTGGAAGGCCTAATAGGGCCGCTGTGGCAGTTGGAAGATGAGGCAGGGAATCCATCCGAAATGCTTTACTAACCACTGCTTGGATTTTGCGGTCAAAATCTCAATGTTGCCGGATGTACTTCAAACTCTCAGGATCGATTAATACACAACCAGGACATGCAGAAAGGTGTGCGCAAGCCTTTGGTAGGCCTAATAGGGCCGCGGTGGCAGTGGGAAGAATAACTCGTAAAATGATTAAATTTCACGACCCCGGGTATGTAAAATTGATCGAAATTTCTGATGTCGCGAAATGCTTTGCATTGCATCAGGATCGATTAATACACGTAAGAAAACATGGAAACAGGTGTGCGCGATGCATTGGTAGGCCTAATAGGGCCGCTGTGGCAGTTGGAAGATGAGGCACCGAGTCCATCCGAAATGCTTTACTAACCACTGCTCGGATTTTGCGGTCAAAATCTCAATGTTGCCGGATGTACTTCAAACTCTCAGGATCGATTAATACACAACCAGGACATGCAGAAAGGTGTGCGCAAGCCGTTGGTAGGCCTAATAGGGCCGCGGTGGCAGTGGGAAGAATAACTCGTAAAATGATTAAATTTCACAACCCCGGGTATGTAAAATTGATCGAAATTTCTGATGTCGCGAAATGCTTTGCATTGCATCAGGATCGATTAATACACGTAAGAAAACATGGAAACAGGTGTGCGCGATGCATTGGTAGGCCTAATAGGGCCGCTGTGGCAGTTGGAAGATGAGGCAGGGAATCCATCCGAAATGCTTTACTAACCACTGCTTGGATTTTGCGGTCAAAATCTCAATGTTGCCGGATGTACTTCAAACTCTCACGATCGATTAATACACACACCAGGACATGCAAAAAGGTGTGCGCGAGTCATTGGAAGGCCTAATAGGGCCGCTGTGGCAGTTGGAAGATGAGGCAGGGAATCCATCCGAAATGCCTTACTTACCACTGCTTGGATTTTGCGGTCAAAATCTCAATGTTGCCGGATGTACTTCAAACTCTCAGGATCGATTAATACACACACCAGGACATGCAAAAAGGTGTGCGCGAGTCATTGGAAGGCCTAATAGGGCCGCTGTGGCAGTTGGAAGATGAGGCAAGGAATCCATCCGAAATGCCTTACTAACCACTGCTTGGATTTTGCGGTCAAAATCTCAATGTTGCCGGATGTACTTCAAACTCTCAGGATCGATTAATACACACACCAGGACATGCAAAAAAGTGTGCGCGAGTCATTGGAAGGCCTAATAGGGCCGCTGTGGCAGTTGGAAGATGAAGCAGGGAATCCATTCGAAATGCCTTACTAACCACTGCTTGGATTTTGCGGTCAAAATCTCAATGTTGCCGGATGTACTTCAAACTCTCATTATCGATTAATACACACACCAGGACATGCAAAAAGGTGTGCGCAAGTCGTTGGTAGGCCTAATAGAGCCGCTGTAGCAGTGGGAAGAATAACTCGTAAAATGATTAAATTTCACGACCCCGGGTATGTAAAATTGATTGAAATTTCTGATGTCGCGAAATGCTTTCCATTGCATCAGGATCGATTAATACACGTAAGAAAACATGGAAACAGGTGTGCGCGATCCATTGGTAGGCCTAATAGGGCCGCTGTGGCAGTTGGAAGATGAGGCAGGGAATCCATCCGAAATGTCTTACTAACCACTGCTTGGATTTTGTGGTCAAGATCTCAATGTTGCCGGATGTACTTCAAACTCTCAGGATCGATTAATACACACACCAGGACATGCAAAAAGGTGTGCGCGAGTCATTGGAAGGCCTAATAGGGCCGCTGTGGCAGTTGGAAGATGAGGCAGGGAATCCATCCGAAATGCTTTACTAACCACTGCTTGGATTTTGCGGTCAAAATCTCAATGTTGCCGGATGTACTTCAAACTCTCAGGATCGATTAATACACAACCAGGACATGCAGAAAGGTGTGCGCAAGCCGTTGGTAGGCCTAATAGGGCCGCGGTGGCAGTTGGAAGATGAGGCAAGGAATCCATCCGAAATGCCTTACTAACCACTGCTTGGATTTTGCGGTCAAAATCTCAATGTTGCCGGATGTACTTCAAACTCTCAGGATCGATTAATACACACACCAGGACATGCAAAAAAGTGTGCGCGAGTCATTGGAAGGCCTAATAGGGCCGCTGTGGCAGTTGGAAGATGAAGCAGGGAATCCATTCGAAATGCCTTACTTACCACTGCTTGGATTTTGCGGTCAAAATCTCAATGTTGCCGGATGTACTTCAAACTCTCATTATCGATTAATACACACACCAGGACATGCAAAAAGGTGTGCGCAAGTCGTTGGTAGGCCTAATAGAGCCGCTGTGGCAGTGGGAAGAATAACTCGTAAAATGATTAAATTTCACGACCCCGGGTATGTAAAATTGATTGAAATTTCTGATGTCGCGAAATGCTTTCCATTGCATCAGGATCGATTAATACACGTAAGAAAACATGGAAACAGGTGTGCGCGATCCATTGGTAGGCCTAATAGGGCCGCTGTGGCAGTTGGAAGATGAGGCAGGGAATCCATCCGAAATACCTTACTTACCACTGCTTGGATTTTGCGGTCAAAATCTCAATGTTGCCGGATGTACTTCAAACTCTCAGGATCGATTAATACACATACCAGGATATGCAAAAAGGTGTGCGCGAGTCATTGGAAGGCCTAATAGGGCCGCTGTGGCAGTTGGAAGATGAGGCAAGGAATCCATCCGAAATGCCTTACTAACCACTGCTTGGATTTTGCGGTCAAAATCTCAATGTTGCCGGATGTACTTCAAACTCTCAGGATCGATTAATACACACACCAGGACATGCAAAAAAGTGTGCGCGAGTCATTGGAAGGCCTAATAGGGCCGCTGTGGCAGTTGGAAGATGAAGCAGGGAATCCATTCGAAATGCCTTACTTGCCACTGCTTGGATTTTGCGGTCAAAATCTCAATGTTGCCGGATGTACTTCAAACTCTCAGGATCGATTAATACACACACCAGGACATGCAAAAAGGTGTGCGCAAGTGGTTGGTAGGCCTAATAGAGCCGCTGTGGCAGTGGGAAGAATAACTCGTAAAATGATTAAATTTCACGACCCCGGGTATGTAAAATTGATTGAAATTTCTGATGTCGCGAAATGCTTTCCATTGCATCAGGATCGATTAATACACGTAAGAAAACATGGAAACAGGTGTGCGCGATCCATTGGTAGGCCTAATAGGGCCGCTGTGGCAGTTGGAAGATGAGGCAGGGAATCCATCCGAAATGCCTTACTTACCACTGCTTGGATTTTGTGGTCAAGATCTCAATGTTGCCGGATGTACTTCAAACTCTCAGGATCGATTAATACACACACCAGGACATGCAAAAAGGTGTGCGCGAGTCATTGGAAGGCCTAATAGGGCCGCTGTGGCAGTTGCAAGATGAGGCAGGGATTCCATCCGAAATGCCTTACTAACCACTGCTTGGATTTTGCGGTCAAAATCTCAATGTTGCCGGATGTACTTCAAACTCTCAGGATCGATTAATACACACACCAGGACATGCAAAAAGGTGTGCGCAAGCCGTTGGTAGGCCTAATAGGGCCGCTGTGACAGTGGGAAGAATAACTCGTAAAATGATTAAATTTCACGACCCCGGGTATGTAAAATTGATTGAAATTTCTGATGTCGCGAAATGCTTTCCATTGCATCAGGATCGATTAATACACGTAAGAAAACATGGAAACAGGTGTGCGCGATGCATTGGTAGGCCTAATAGGGCCGCTGTGGCAGTTGGAAGATGAGGCAGGGAATCCATCCGAAATGCTTTACTAACCACTGCTTGGATTTTGCGGTCAAAATCTCAATGTTGCCGGATGTACTTCAAACTCTCAGGATCGATTAATACACAACCAGGACATGCAGAAAGGTGTGCGCAAGCCGTTGGTAGGCCTAATAGGGCCGCGGTGGCAGTGGGAAGAATAACTCGTAAAATGATTAAATTTCACGACCCCGGGTATGTAAAATTGATTGAAATTTCTGATGTCGCGAAATGCTTTCCATTGCATCAGGATCGATTAATACACGTAAGAAAACATGGAAACAGGTGTGCGCGATGCATTGGTAGACCTATTAGGGCTGCTGTGGAAGTTGGAAGATGAGGCAGGGAATCCATCCGAAATGCTTTACTAACCACTGCTTGGATTTTGCGGTCAAAATCTCAATGTTGCCGGATGTACTTCAAACTCTCAGGATCGATTAATACACAACCAGGACATGCAGAAAGGTGTGCGCAAGCCATTGGTAGGCCTAATAAGGCCGCGGTGGCAGTGGGAAGAATAACTCGTAAAATGATTAAATTTCACGACCCCGGGTATGTAAAATTGATTGAAATTTCTGATGTCGCGAAATGCTTTCCATTGCATCAGGATCGATTAATACACGTAAGAAAACATGGAAACTGGTGTGCGCGATGCATTGGTAGGCCTAATAGGGCCGCTGTGGCAGTTGGAAGATGAGGCAGGGAATCCATCCGAAATGCCTTACTAACCACTGCTTGGATTTTGCGTTCAAAATCTCAATGTTGCCGGATGTACTTCAAACTCTCAGGATCGATTAATACACACACCAGGACATGCAAGAAGGTGTGCGCGAGTCATTGTTAGGCCTAATAGGGCCGCTGTGGCAGTTGGAAGATGAGGCAGGGAATCCATCCGAAATGCCTTACTAACCACTGCTTGGATTTTGCGTTCAAAATCTCAATATTGCCGGATGTACTTCAAACTCTCAGGATCGATTAATACACACACCAGGACATGCAAAAAGGTGTGCGCGAGTCATTGGAAGGCCTAATAGGGCCGCTGTGGCAGTTGGAAGATGAGGCAGGGAATCCATCCGAAATGCCTTTCTAACCACTGCTTGGATTTTGCGTTCAAAATCTCAATGTTGCCGGATGTACTTCAAACTCTCAGGATCGATTAATACACACACCAGGACATGCAATAAGGTGTGCACGAGTCATTGGAAGGCCTAATAGGGCCGCTGTGGCAGTTGGAAGATGAGGCAGGGATTCCATCCGAAATGCCTTTCTAACCACTGCTTGGATTTTGCGTTCAAAATCTCAATGTTGCCGGATGTACTTCAAACTCTCATTATCGATTAATACACACACCAGGACATGCAAAAAGGTGTGCGCAAGTCGTTGGTAGGCCTAATAGAGCCGCTGTGGCAGTGGGAAGAATAACTCGTAAAATGATTAAATTTCACGACCCCGGGTATGTAAAATGATTGAAATTTCTGATGTCGCGAAATGCTTTCCATTGCTTTCCATTGCATCAGGATCGATTAATACACGTAAGAAAACATGGAAACAGGTGTGCGCGATGCATTGGTAGGCCTAATAGGGCCGCTGTGGCAGGTTGAAGATGAGGCAGGGAATCCATCCGAAATGCCTTACTAACCACTGCTTGGATTTTGCGGTCAAAATCTCAATGTTGCCGGATGTACTTCAAACTCTCAGGATCGATTAATACACAACCAGGACATGCAAAAAGGTGTGCGCGATGCATTGGTAGGCCTAATAGGGCCGCTGTGGCAGTTGGAAGATGAGGCAGGGAATCCATCCGAAATGCCTTACTAACCACTGCTTGGATTTTGCGTTCAAAATCTCAATGTTGCCGGATGTACTTCAAACTCTCAGGATCGATTAATACACACACCAGGACATGCAAGAAGGTGTGCGCGAGTCATTGTTAGGCCTAATAGGGCCGCTGTGGCAGTTGGAAGATGAGGCAGGGAATCCATCCGAAATGCCTTACTAACCACTGCTTGGATTTTGCGTTCAAAATCTCAATATTGCCGGATGTACTTCAAACTCTCAGGATCGATTAATACACACACCAGGACATGCAAAAAGGTGTGCGCGAGTCATTGGAAGGCCTAATAGGGCCGCTGTGGCAGTTGGAAGATGAGGCAGGGAATCCATCCGAAATGCCTTTCTAACCACTGCTTGGATTTTGCGTTCAAAATCTCAATGTTGCCGGATGTACTTCAAACTCTCAGGATCGATTAATACACACACCAGGACATGCAATAAGGTGTGCACGAGTCATTGGAAGGCCTAATAGGGCCGCTGTGGCAGTTGGAAGATGAGGCAGGGATTCCATCCGAAATGCCTTTCTAACCACTGCTTGGATTTTGCGTTCAAAATCTCAATGTTGCCGGATGTACTTCAAACTCTCAGGATCGATTAATACACACACCAGGACATGCAATAAGGTGTGCGCAAGTCGTTGGTAGGCCTTATAGAGCCGCTGTGGCAGTGGGAAGAATAACTCGTAAAATGATTAAATTTCACGACCCCGGGTATGTAAAATGATTGAAATTTCTGATGTCGCGAAATGCTTTCCATTGCTTTCCATTGCATCAGGATCGATTAATACACGTAAGAAAACATGGAAACAGGTGTGCGCGATGCATTGGTAGGCCTAATAGGGCCGCTGTGGCAGGTTGAAGATGAGGCAGGGAATCCATCCGAAATGCCTTACTAACCACTGCTTGGATTTTGCGGTCAAAATCTCAATGTTGCCGGATGTACTTCAAACTCTCAGGATCGATTAATACACAACCAGGACATGCAAAAAGGTGTGCGCGATGCATTGGTAGGCCTAATAGGGCCGTTGTGGCAGTTGGAAGATGAGGCAGGGAATCCATCCGAAAAGCCTTACTAACCACTGCTTGGATTTTGCGGTCAAAATCTCAATGTTGCCGGATGTATTTCAAACTCTCAGGATCGATTAATACACACACCAGGACATGCAAAAAGGTGTGCGCGAGTCATTGGAAGGCCTAATAGGGCCGCTGTGGCAGTTGTAAGATGAGGCAGGGAATCCATCCGAAAAGCCTTACTACACTGCTTGGATTTTGCGGTCAAAATCTCAATGTTGCCGGATGTACTTCAAACTCTCAGGATCGATTAATACACAACCAGGACATGCAAAAAGGTGTGCGCGATGCATTGGTAGGCCTAGTAGGGCCGCTGTGGCAGTTGGAAGATGAGGCAGGGAATCCATCCGAAAAGCCTTACTAACCACTGCTTGGATTTTGCGGTCAAAATCTCAATGTTGCCGGATGTATTTCAAACTCTCAGGATCGATTAATACACACACCAGGACATGCAAAAAGGTGTGCGCGAGTCATTGGAAGGCCTAATAGGGCCGCTGTGGCAGTTGTAAGATGAGGCAGGGAATCCATCCGAAAAGCCTTACTAACCACTGCTTGGATTTTGCGGTCAAAATCTCAATGTTGCCGGATGTACATCAAACTCTCAGGATCGATTAATACACAACCAGGACATGCAAAAACGTGTGCGCAAGCCGTTGATAGGCCTAACAGGGCCGCTGCGGCAGTGGGAAGAATAACTCGTAAAATGATTAAATTTAGCGACCTCGGGTATGTAAAATTGATTGAAATTTCTGATGTCGCGAAATGCTTTCCCTTGCATCAGGATCGATTAATACACGTAAGAAAACATGGAAACAGGTGTGCGCGATGCATTGGTAGGCCTAATAGGGCCGCTGCGGCAGTGGGAAGAATAACTCGTAAAATGATTAAATTTCACGACCTCGGGTATGTAAAATTGATTGAAATTTCTGATGTCGCGAAATGCTTTCCATTGCATCAGGATCGATTAATACACGTAAGAAAACATGGAAGCAGGTGTGCGCGATGCATTGGTAGGCCTAATAGGGCCGCTGTGGCAGTTGGAAGATGAGGCAGGGAATCCATTCGAAATGCCTTACTAACCACTGCTTGGATTTTGCGGTCAAAATCTCAATGTTGCCGGATGTACTTCAAACTCTCAGGATCGATTAATACACAACCAGGACATGCAAAAAGGTGTGCGCAAGCCGTTGGTAGGCCTAACAGGGCCGCTGCGGCAGTGGGAAGAATAACTCGTAAAACGATTAAATTTCACGACCCCGGGTATGTAAAATTGATTGAAATTTCTGATGTTGCGAAATGCTTTCCATTGCATCAGGATCGATTAATACACGTAAGAAAACATGGAAGCAGGTGTGCGCGATGCATTGGTAGGCCTAATAGGGCCGCTGTGGCAGTTGGAAGATGAGGCAGGGAATCCATTCGAAATGCCTTACTAACCACTGCTTGGATTTTGCGGTCAAAATCTCAATGTTGCCGGATGTACTTCAAACTCTCATAATCGATTAAAACACAACCAGGACATGCAAAAAGGTGTGCGCAAGCCGTTGGTAGGCCTAATAGGGCCGCTGCGGCAGTGGGAAGAATAACTCGTAAAATGATTAAATTTCACGACCCCGGGTATGTAAAATTGATTGAAATCTCTGATGTCACGAAATGCTTTCCATTGCATCAGGATCGATTAATACACGTAAGAAAACATGGAAACAGGTGTGCGCGATGCATTGGTAGGCCTAATAGGGCCGTTGTGGCAGTTGTAAGATGAGGCAGGGAATCCATCCGAAATGCCTTACTAACCACTGCTTGGATTTTGCGGTCAAAATCTCAATGTTGCCGGATGTACTTCAAACTCTCAGGATCGATTAATACACAACCAGGACATGCAAAAAGGTGTGCGCAAGCCGTTGGTAGGCCTAATAGGGCCGCTGTGGCAGTGGAAGATGAGGCAGGGAATCCATCCGAAATGCCTTACTAACCACTGCTTGGATTTTGCGGTCAAAATCTCAATGTTGCCGGATGTACTTCAAACTCTCAGGATCGATTAATACACACACCAGGACATACAAAAAGGTGTGCGCGAGTCATTGGAAGGCCTAATAGGGCAGCTGTGGCAGTTGGAAGATGAGGCAGGGAATCCATCCGAAAAGCCTTACTAACCACTGCTTGGATTTTGCGGTCAAAATCTCAATGTTGCCGGATGTATTTCAAACTCTCAGGATCGATTAATACACACACCAGGACATGCAAAAAGGTGTGCGCGAGTCATTGGAAGGCCTAATAGAGCCGCTGTGGCAGTTGTAAGATGAGGCAGGGAATCCATCCGAAAAGCCTTACTAACCACTGCTTGGATTTTGCGGTCAAAATCTCAATGTTGCCGGATGTACTTCAAACTCTCAGGATCGATTAATACACAACCAGGACATGCAAAAAGGTGTGCGCGATGCATTGGTAGGGCCGCTGTGGCAGTTGGAAGATGAGGCAGGGAATCCATCCGAAATACCTTACTAACCACTGCTTGGATTTTGCGGTCAAAATCTCAATGTTGCCGGATGTACTTCAAACTCTCAGGATCGATTAATACACAACCAGGACATGCAAAAAGGTGTGCGCAAGCCGTTGGTAGGCCTAATAGGGCCGCTGTGGCAGTGGGAAGGATAACTCGTAAAATGATAAAATTTCACGACCCCGGGTATGTAAAATTGATTGAAATCTCTGATGTCACGAAATGCTTTCCATTGCATCAGGATCGATTAATACACGTAAGAAAACATGGAAACAGGTGTGCGCGATGCATTGGTAGGCCTAATAGGGCCGTTGTGGCAGTTGTAAGATGAGGCAGGGAATCCATCCGAAATGCCTTACTAACCACTGCTTGGATTTTGCGGTCAAAATCTCAATGTTGCCGGATGTACTTCAAACTCTCAGGATCGATTAATACACACACAAGGACATGCAAAAAGGTGTGCGCGAGTCATTGGAAGGCCTAATAGGGCCGCTTTGGCAGTTGGAAGATGAGGCAGGGAATCCATCCGAAATGCCTTACTAACCACTGCTTGGATTTTGCGGTCAAAATCTCAATGTTGCCGGATGTACTTCAAACTCTCAGGATCGATTAAAACACAACCAGGACATGCAAAAAGGTGTGCGCGATGCATTGGTAGGCCTAATAGGGCCGCTGTGGCAGTTGGAAGATGAGGCAGGGAATTTGCGTTCAAAATCTCAATGTTGCCGGATGTACTTCAAACTCTCAGGATCGATTATTACACACACCAGGACATGCAAAAAAGGTGCGCGAGTCATTGGAAGGCCTAATAGGGCCGCTGTGGCAGTTGGAAGATGAGGCAGGGAATCCATCCGAAATGCTTTACTAACCACTGCTTGGATTTTGCGGTCAAAATCTCAATGTTGCCGGATGTACTTCAAACTCTCAGGATCGATTATTACACACACCAGGACATGCAAAAAGGTGTGCGCGAGTCATTGGAAGGCCTGATAGGGCCGCTGTGGCAGTTGGAAGATGAGGCAGGGAATCCATCCGAAATGCTTTACTAACCACTGCTTGGATTTTGCGGTCAAAATCTCAATGTTGCCGGATGTACTTCAAACTCTGAGGATCGATTATTACACACACCAGGACATGCAAAAAGGTGTGCGCGAGTCATTGGAAGGCCTAATAGGGCCGCTGTGGCAGTTGGAAGATGAGGCAGGGAATCCATCCGAAATGCCTTACTAACCACTGCTTGGATTTTGCGGTCAAAATCTCAATGTTGCCGGATGTACTTCAAACTCTCAGGATCGATTAATACACACACTAGGACATTCAAAAAGGTGTGCGCGATGCATTGATAGGCCTAATAGGGCCGCTGTGGCAGTTGGAAGATGAGGCAGGGAATCCATCCGAAATGCTTTACTAACCACTGCTTGGATTTTGCGGTCAAAATCTCAATGTTGCCGGATGTACTTAAAACTCTCAGGATCGATTAATACACACACCAGGACATGCAGAAAGGTGTCCGCGAGTCATTGGAAGGCCTAATAGAGCCGCTGTGGCAGTGGGAAGAATAACTCGTAAAATGATTAAATTTCACGACCCCGGGTATGTAAAATTGATTGAAATCTCTGATGTCACGAAATGCTTTCCATTGCATCAGGATCGATTAATACACGTAAGAAAACATGGAAACAGGTGTGCGCGATGCATTGGTAGGCCTAATAGGGCCGCTGTGGCAGTTGGAAGATGAGGCAGGGAATCCATCCGAAATGCCTTACTAACTACTGCTTGGATTTTGCGGTCAAAATCTCAATGTTGCCGTATGTACTTCAAACTCTCAGGATCGATTAATACACACAGCAGGACATGCAAAAAGGTGTGCGCAAGTCGTTGTTAGGCCTTATAGAGCCGCTGTGGCAGTTGGAAGATGAGGCAGGGAATCCACCCGAAATACCTTACTAACCACTGCTTGGATTTTGCGGTCAAAATCTCAATGTTGCCGGATGTACTTCAAACTCTCAGGATCGATTAATACACAACCAGGACATGCAAAAAGGTGTGCGCAAGCCGTTGGTAGGCCTAACAGGGCCGCTGCGGCAGTGGGAAGAATAACTCGTAAAATGATTAAATTTCACGACCCCGGGTATGTAAAATTGATTGAAATCTCTGATGTCACGAAATGCTTTCCATTGCATCAGGATCGATTAATACACGTAAGAAAACATGGAAACAGGTGTGCGCGATGCATTGGTAGGCCTAATAGGGCCGCTGTGGCAGTTGGAAGATGAGGCAGGGAATCCACCCGAAATACCTTACTAACCACTGCTTGGATTTTGCGGTCAAAATCTCAATGTTGCCGGATGTACTTCAAACTCTCAGGATCGATTAATACACAACCAGGACATGCAAAAAGGTGTGCGCAAGCCGTTGGTAGGCCTAACAGGGCCGCTGCGGCAGTGGGAAGAATAACTCGTAAAATGATTAAATTTCACGACCCCGGGTATGTAAAATTGATTGAAATTTCTGATGTCACGAAATGCTTTCCATTGTATCAGGATCGATTAATACATGTAAGAAAACATGGAAATAGGTGTGCGCGATGCATTGGTAGGCCTAATAGGGCCGCTGTGGCAGTTGGAAGATGAGGCAGGGAATTTGCGTTCAAAATCTCAATGTTGCCGGATGTACTTCAAACTCTCAGGATCGATTAATACACACACCAGGATATGCAAAAAGTTGTGCGCAGGTCGTTGGTAGGCCTTATAGAGCCGCTGTGGCAGTGGGAAGAATAACTCGTAAAATGATTAAATTTCACGACATTCGGGTATGTAAAATTGATTGAAATCTCTGATGTCGCGAAATGCTTTCCATTGCATCAGGATCGATTAATACACGTAAGAAAACATTGAAACAGGTGTGCGCGATGCATTGGTAGGCCTAATAGGGCCGCTGTGGCAGTTGGAAGATGAGGCAGGGAATCCATCCGAAATGCTTTACTAACCACTGCTTGGATTTTGCGGTCAAAATCTCAATGTTGCCGGATGTACTTCAAACTCTGAGGATCGATTATTACACACACCAGGACATACGAAAAGGTGTGCGCGAGTCATTGGAAGGCCTAATAGTGGCAGTTGGAAGATGAGGCAGGGAATCCATCCGAAATGCCTTACTAACCACTGCTTGGATTTTGCGGTCAAAATCTCAATGTTGCCGGATGTACTTCAAACTCTCAGGATCGATTAATACACACACCAGGACATGCAAAAAGATGTGCGCAAGCCGTTGGTAGGCCTAACAGGGCCGCTGTGGCAGTGGGAAGAATAACTCGTAAAACGATTAAATTTCACGACCCCGGGTATGTAAAATTGATTGAAATTTCTGATGTCGCGAAATGCTTTCCATTGCATCAGGATCGATTAATACACGTAAGAAAACATGAAAACAGGTGTGCGCGATGCATTGGTAGGCCTAATAGGGCCGCTGTGGCAGTTGGAAGATGAGGCAGGGAATCCATTCGAAATGCCTTACTAACCACTGCTTGGATTTTGCGTTCAAAATCTCAATGTTGCCGGATGTACTTCAAACTCTCAGGATCGATTAATACACACACCAGGACATGCAAAAAGGTGTGCGCAAGTCGTTGGTAGTCCTTATAGAGCCGCTGTGGAAGTGGGAAGAATAACTCGTAAAATGATTAAATTTCACGACCCCGGGTATGTAAAATTGATTGAAATTTCTGATGTCACGAAATGCTTTCCATTGCATCAGGATCGATTAATACACGTAAGAAAACATGGAAACAGGTGTGCGCGATGCATTGGTAGGCCTAATAGGGCCGCTGTGGCAGTTGGAAGATGAGGCAGGGAATCCATCCGAAATGCTTTACTAACCACTGCTTGGATTTTGCGGTCAAAATCTCAATGTTGCCGGATGTACTTCAAACTCTCAGGATCGATTAATACACAACCAGGACATGCAAAAAGGTGGCGCAAGTCGTTGGTAGGCCTTATAGAGCCGCTGTGGCAGTTGGAAGATGAGGCAGGGAATCCACCCGAAATACCTTACTAACCACTGCTTGGATTTTGCGTTCAAAATCTCAATGTTGCCGGATGTACTTCAAACTCTCAGGATCGATTAATACACACACCAGGACATGCAAGAAGGTGTGCGCGAGTCATTGGAAGGCCTAATAGGGCCGCTGTGGCAGTTGGAAGATGAGGCAGGGAATCCACCCGAAATACCTTACTAACCACTGCTTGGATTTTGCGGTCAAAATCTCAATGTTGCCGGATGTACTTCAAACTCTCAGGATCGATTAATACACACACCAGGTCATGCAAAAAGGTGTGCGCAAGTCGTTGGTAGTCCTTATAGAGCCGCTGTGGAAGTGGGAAGAATAACTCGTAAAATGATAAAATTTCACGACCCCGGGTATGTAAAATTGATTGAAATTTCTGATGTCGCGAAATGCTTTCCATTGCATCAGCATCGATTAATACACGTAAGAAAACATGGAAACAGGTGTGCGCGATGCATTGGTAGGCCTAATAGGCCGCTGTGGCAGTTGGAAGATGAGGCAGGGAATCCATCCGAAATGCCTTACTAACCACTGCTTGGATTTTGCGGTCAAAATCTCAATGTTGCCGGATGTACTTCAAACTCTCAGGATCGATTAATACACACACCAGGCCATGCAAAAAGGTGTGCGCAAGTCGTTGGTAGGCCTTATAGAGCCGCTGTGGCAGTGGGAAGAATAACTCGTAAAATGATTAAATTTCACGACCCCGGGTATGTAAAATTGATTGAAATCTCTGATGTCGCGAAATGCTTTCCATTGCATCATTTATATTTATTATCGATTAATACACGTAAGAAAACATTGAAACAGGTGTGCGCGATGCATTGGTAGGCCTAATAGGGCCGCTGTGGCAGTTGGAAGATGAGGCAGGGAATCCATCCGAAATGCTTTACTAACCACTGCTTGGATTTTGCGTTCCAAATCTCAATGTTGCCGGATGTACTTCAAACTCTCAGGATCGATTAATACACACACCAGGACATGCAAAAAGGTGTGCGCGAGTCGTTGGTAGTCCTTATAGAGCCGCTGTGGCAGTTGGAAGATGAGGCAGGGAATCCACCCGAAATACCTTACTAACCACTGCTTGGATTTTGCGGTCAAAATCTCAATGTTGCCGGATGTACTTCAAACTCTCAGGGTCGATTAATACACACACCAGGACATGCAAAAAGGTGGCGCAAGTCGTTGGTAGGCCTTATAGAGCCGCTGTGGCAGTGGGAAGAATAACTCGTAAAATGATTAAATTTCACGACCCCGGGTATGTAAAACTGATTGAAATCTCTGATGTCACGAAATGCTTTCCATTGCATCAGGATCGATTAATACACGTAAGAAAACATGGAAACAGGTGTGCGCGATGCATTGATAGGCCTAATAGGGCCGCTGTGGCAGTTGGAAGATGAGGCAAGGAATCCATCCGAAATGCTTTACTAACCACTGCTTGGATTTTGCTTTCAGAATCTCAATGTTGCCGGATGTACTTCAAACTCTCAGGATCGATTAATACACACACCAGGACATGCAAAAAGGTGTGCGCGAGTCATTGGAAGGCCTAATAGAGCCGCTGTGGCAGTGGGAAGAATAACTCGTAAAATGATTAAATTTCACGACCCCGGGTATGTAAAATTGATTGAAATTTCTGATGTCGCGAAATGCTTTCCATTGCATCAGGATCGATTAATACACGTAAGAAAACATGGAAACAGGTGTGCGCGATGCATTGGTAGGCCTAATAGGGCCGCTGTGGCAGTTGGAAGATGAGGCAGGGAATTCATCCGAAATGCCTTACTAACCACTGCTTGGATTTTGCGGTCAAAATCTCAATGTTGCCGGATGTACTTCAAACTCTCAGGATCGATTAATACACACACCAGGACATGCAAAAAGGTGTGCGCGAGTCATTGGAAGGCCTAATAGAGCCGCTGTGGCAGTGGGAAGAATAACTCGTAAAATGATTAAATTTCACGACCCCGGGTATGTAAAATTGATTGAAATTTCTGATGTCACGAAATGCTTTCCATTGCATCAGGATCGATTAATACACGTAAGAAAACATGGAAACAGGTGTGCGCGATGCATTGGTAGGCCTAATAGGGCCGCTGTGGCAGTTGGAAGATGAGGCAAGGAATCCATCCGAAATGCCTTACTAACCACTGCTTGGATTTTGCGGTCAAAATCTCAATGTTGCCGTATGTACTTCAAACTCTCAGGATCGATTAATACACACAGCAGGACATGCAAAAAGGTGTGCGCAAGTCGTTCTTAGGCCTTATAGAGCCGCTGTGGCAGTTGTAAGATGAGGCAGGGAATCCATCCGAAATGCCTTACTAACCACTGCTTGGATTTTGCGGTCAAAATCTCAATGTTGCCGGATGTACTTCAAACACTCAGGATCGATTAATACACACACCAGGACATGCTAAAAGGTGTGCGCGAGTCATTGGAAGGCCTAATAGGGCCGCTGTGGCAGTTGGAAGATGAGGCAGGGAATCCATCCGAAATACCTTACTAACCACTGCTTGGATTTTGCGGTCAAAATCTCAATGTTGCCGGATGTACTTCAAACTCTCAGGATCGATTAATACACACACCAGGACATGCGAAAAGGTGTGCGCGAGTCATTGGAAGGCCTAATAGTGGCAGTTGGAAGATGAGGCAGGGAATCCATCCGAAATGCCTTACTAGCCACTGCTTGGATTTTGTGGTCAAAATCTCAATGTTGCCGGATGTACTTCAAACTCTCAGGATCGATTAATACACAACCAGGACATGCAAAAAGGTGTGCGCAAGCCGTTGGTAGGCCTAACAGGGCCGCTGCGGCAGTGGGAAGAATAACTCGTAAAACGATTAAATTTCACGACCCCGGGTATGTAAAATTGATTGAAATTTCTGATGTTGCGAAATGCTTTCCATTGCATCAGGATCGATTAATACACGTAAGAAAACATGGAAATAGGTGTGCGCGATGCATTGGTAGGCCTAATAGGGCCGCTGTGGCAGTTGGAAGATGAGGCAGGGAATCCATCCGAAATGCTTTACTAACCACTGCTTGGATTTTGCGGTCAAAATCTCAATGTTGCCGGATGTACTTCAAACTCTCAGGATCGATTAATACACAACCAGGACATGCAAAAAGGTGTGGGCGATGCATTGGTAGGCCTAATAGGGCTGCTGTGGCAGTTGGAAGATGAGGCAGGGATTCCATCCGAAATGCCTTACTAACCACTGCTTGGATTTTGCGGTCAAAATCTCAATGTTGCCGGATGTACTTCAAACTCTCAGGATCGATTAATACACAACCAGGACATGCAAAAAGGTGTGCGCAAGCCGTTGGTAGGCCTAACAGGGCCGCTGCGGCAGTGGGAAGAATAACTCGTAAAACGATTAAATTTCACGACCCCGGGTATGTAAAATTGATTGAAATTTCTGATGTTGCGAAATGCTTTCCATTGCATCAGGATCGATTAATACACGTAAGAAAACATGAAAACAGGTGTGCGCGATGCATTGGTAGGCCTAATAGGGCCGCTGTGGCAGTTGGAAGATGAGGCAGGGAATCCATTCGAAATGCCTTACTAACCACTGCTTGGATTTTGCGGTCCAAATCTCAATGTTGCCGGATGTACTTCAAACTCTCAGGATCAATTAATACACACACCAGGACATGCAAAAAGGTGTGCGCAAGTCGTTGGTAGTCCTTATAGAGCCGCTGTGGAAGTGGGAAGAATAACTCGTAAAATGATTAAATTTCACGACCCCGGGTATGTAAAATTGATTGAAATTTCTGATGTCGCGAAATGCTTTCCATTGCATCATTTATATTTATTATCGATTAATACACGTAAGAAAACATTGAAACAGGTGTGCGCGATGCATTGATAGGCCTAATAGAGCCGCTGTGGCAGTGGGAAGAATAACTCGTAAAATGATTAAATTTCACGACCCCGAGTATGTAAAATTGATTGAAATTTCTGATGTCACGAAATGCTTTCCATTGCATCAGGATCGATTAATACACGTAAGAAAACATGGAAACAGGTGTGCGCGATGCATTGGTAGGCCTAATAGGGCCGCTGTGGCAGTTGGAAGATGAGGCAAGGAATCCATCCGAAATGCCTTACTAACCACTGCTTGGATTTTGCGGTCAAAATCTCAATGTTCCTGGATGTACTTCAAACACTCAGGATCGATTAATACACACACCAGGACATGCTAAAAGGTGTGCGCGAGTCATTGGAAGGCCTAATAGGGCCGCTGTGGCAGTTGGAAGATGAGGCAGGGAATCCATCCGAAATACCTTACTAACCACTGCTTGGATTTTGCGGTCAAAATCTCAATGTTGCCGGATGTACTTCAAACTCTCAGGATCGATTAATACACACACCAGGACATGCAAGAAGGAGGGCGCGAGTCATTGGATGGCCTAATAGGGCCGCTGTGGCAGTTGGAAGATGAGGCAGGGATTCCATCCGAAATGCCTTACTAACCACTGCTTGGATTTTGCGGTCAAAATCTCAATGTTGCCGGATGTACTTCAAACTCTCAGGATCGATTATTAAACACACAAGGACATGCAAAAAGGTGTGCGCGATGCATTGGTAGGCCTAATAGGGCCACTGTGGCAGTTGGAAGATGAGGCAGGGAATCCATCCGAAATGCTTTACTAACCACTGCTTGGATTTTGCGTTCAAAATCTCAATGTTGCCGGATGTACTTCAAACTCTCAGGATCGATTAATACACACACCAGGACATGCAAAAAGGTGTGCGCGAGTCATTGGAAGGCCTAATAGGGCCGCTGTGGCAGTTGGAAGATGAGGCAGGGAATCCATCCGAAATGCCTTACTAACCACTGCTTGGATTTTGCGGTCAAAATCTCAATGTTGCCGGATGTACTTCAAACTCTCAGGATCGATTAACACATACACCAGGACATGCAAAAAGGTGTGCGCGAGTCATTGGAAGGCCTAATAGGGCCGCTGTGGCAGTTGGAAGATGAGGCAGGGAATCCATCCGAAATGCCTTACTAACCACTGCTTGGATTTTGCGGTCAAAATCTCAATGTTGCCGGATGCACTTCAAACTCTCAGGATCGATTAATACACACACCAGGATATGCAAAAAGGTGTGCGCGAGTCATTGGAAGGCCTAATAGGGCCGCTGTGGTAGTTGGAAGATGAGGCAGGGAATCCATTCGAAATGCCTTACTAACCACTGCTTGGATTTTGCGGTCCAAATCTCAATGTTGCCGGATGTACTTCAAACTCTCAGGATCAATTAATACACACACCAGGACATGCAAAAAGGTGTGCGCAAGTCGTTGGTAGTCCTTATAGAGCCGCTGTGGAAGTGGGAAGAATAACTCGTAAAATGATTAAATTTCACGACCCCGGGTATGTAAAATTGATTGAAATTTCTGATGTCGCGAAATGCTTTCCATTGCATCATTTATATTTATTATCGATTAATACACGTAAGAAAACATTGAAACAGGTGTGCGCGATGCATTGATAGGCCTAATAGAGCCGCTGTGGCAGTGGGAAGAATAACTCGTAAAATGATTAAATTTCACGACCCCGAGTATGTAAAATTGATTGAAAATTCTGATGTCACGAAATGCTTTCCATTGCATCAGGATCGATTAATACACGTAAGAAAACATGGAAACAGGTGTGCGCGATGCATTGGTAGGCCTAATAGGGCCGCTGTGGCAGTTGGAAGATGAGGCAAGGAATCCATCCGAAATGCCTTACTAACCACTGCTTGGATTTTGCGGTCAAAATCTCAATGTTCCTGGATGTACTTCAAACACTCAGGATCGATTAATACACACACCAGGACATGCTAAAAGGTGTGCGCGAGTCATTGGAAGGCCTAATAGGGCCGCTGTGGCAGTTGGAAGATGAGGCAGGGAATCCATCCGAAATACCTTACTAACCACTGCTTGGATTTTGCGGTCAAAATCTCAATGTTGCCGGATGTACTTCAAACTCTCAGGATCGATTAATACACACACCAGGACATGCAAGAAGGAGGGCGCGAGTCATTGGATGGCCTAATAGGGCCGCTGTGGCAGTTGGAAGATGAGGCAGGGATTCCATCCGAAATGCCTTACTAACCACTGCTTGGATTTTGCGGTCAAAATCTCAATGTTGCCGGATGTACTTCAAACTCTCAGGATCGATTATTAAACACACAAGGACATGCAAAAAGGTGTGCGCGATGCATTGGTAGGCCTAATAGGGCCACTGTGGCAGTTGGAAGATGAGGCAGGGAATCCATCCGAAATGCTTTACTAACCACTGCTTGGATTTTGCGTTCAAAATCTCAATGTTGCCGGATGTACTTCAAACTCTCAGGATCGATTAATACACACACCAGGACATGCAAAAAGGTGTGCGCGAGTCATTGGAAGGCCTAATAGGGCCGCTGTGGCAGTTGGAAGATGAGGCAGGGAATCCATCCGAAATGCCTTACTAACCACTGCTTGGATTTTGCGGTCAAAATCTCAATGTTGCCGGATGTACTTCAAACTCTCAGGATCGATTAACACATACACCAGGACATGCAAAAAGGTGTGCGCGAGTCATTGGAAGGCCTAATAGGGCCGCTGTGGCAGTTGGAAGATGAGGCAGGGAATCCATCCGAAATGCCTTACTAACCACTGCTTGGATTTTGCGGTCAAAATCTCAATGTTGCCGGATGCACTTCAAACTCTCAGGATCGATTAATACACACACCAGGATATGCAAAAAGGTGTGCGCGAGTCATTGGAAGGCCTAATAGGGCCGCTGTGGTAGTTGGAAGATGAGGCAGGGAATCCTCCGAAATGCATTACTAACCACTGCTTGGATTTTGCGGTCAAAATCTCAATGTTGCCGGATGTACTTCAAACTCTCAGGATCGATTAATACACACACCAGGACATGAAAAAAGGTGTGCGTGAGTCATTGGAAGGCCTAATAGGGCCGCTGTGGCTGTTGGAAGATGAGGCAGGGAATCCATCCGAAATGCCTTACTAACCACTGCTTGGATTTTGCGGTCAAAATCTCAATGTTGCCGGATGTACTTCAAACTCTCAGGATCGATTAATACACACACCAGGACATGCAAAAAGGTGTGCGCAAGTCGTTGGTAGGCCTTATAGAGCCGCTGTGGCAGTGGGAAGAATAACTCGTAAAATGATTAAATTTCACGACCCCGGGTATGTAAAATTGATTGAAATCTTTGATGTCGCGAAATGCTTTCCATTGCATCATTTATATTTATTATCGATTAATACACGTAAGAAAACATTGAAACAGGTGTGCGCGATGCATTGGTAGGCCTAATAGGGCCGCTGTGGCAGTTGGAAGATGAGGCAAGGAATCCATCCGAAATGCCTTACTAACCACTGCTTGGATTTTGCGGTCAAAATCTCAATGTTGCCGGATGTACTTCAAACTCTCAGGATCGATTAATACACACACCAGGACATGCAAAAAGGTGTGCGCGAGTCATTGGAAGGCCTAATAGAGCCGCTGTGGCAGTGGGAAGAATAACTCGTAAAATGATTAAATTTCACGACCCCGAGTATGTAAAATTGATTGAAATTTCTGATGTCACGAAATGCTTTCCATTGCATCAGGATCGATTAATACACGTAAGAAAACATGGAAACAGGTGTGCGCGATGCATTGGTAGGCCTAATAGGGCCGTTGTGGCAGTTGGAAGATGACGCAAGGAATCCATCCGAAATGCCTTACTAACCACTGCTTGGATTTTGCGGTCAAAATCTCAATGTTCCCGGATGTACTTCAAACACTCAGGATCGATTAATACACACACCAGGACATGCTAAAAGGTGTGCGCGAGTCATTGGAAGGCCTAATAGGGCCGCTGTGGCAGTTGGAAGATGAGGCAGGGAATCCATCCGAAATGCCTTACTAACCACTGCTTGGATTTTGCGGTCAAAATCTCAATGTTGCCGGATGTACTTCAAACTCTCAGGATCAATTAATACACACACCAGGACATGCAAAAAGGTGTGCGCAAGTCGTTGGTAGTCCTTATAGAGCCGCTGTGGAAGTGGGAAGAATAACTCGTAAAATGATTAAATTTCACGACCCCGGGTATGTAAAATTGATTGAAATTTCTGATGTCGCGAAATGCTTTCCATTGCATCATTTATATTTATTATCGATTAATACACGTAAGAAAACATTGAAACAGGTGTGCGCAATGCATTGATAGGCCTAATAGGGCCGCTGTGGCAGTTGGAAGATGAGGCAAGGAATCCATCCGAAATGCCTTACTAACCACTGCTTGGATTTTGCGGTCAAAATCTCAATGTTGCCGGATGTACTTCAAACTCTCAGGATCGATTAATACACACAACAGGACATGCAAAGAGGTGTGCGCGAGTCATTGGAAGGCCTAATAGAGCCGCTGTGGCAGTGGGAAGAATAACTCGTAAAATGATTAAATTTCACGACCCCGAGTATGTAAAATTGATTGAAATTTCTGATGTCACGAAATGCTTTCCATTGCATCAGGATCGATTAATACACGTAAGAAAACATGGAAACAGGTGTGCGCGATGCATTGGTAGGCCTAATAGGGCCGCTGTGGCAGTTGGAAGATGAGGCAAGGAATCCATCCGAAATGCCTTACTAACCACTGCTTGGATTTTGCGGTCAAAATCTCAATGTTCCTGGATGTACTTCAAACACTCAGGATCGATTAATACACACACCAGGACATGCTAAAAGGTGTGCGCGAGTCATTGGAAGGCCTAATAGGGCCGCTGTGGCAGTTGGAAGATGAGGCAGGGAATCCATCCGAAATACCTTACTAACCACTGCTTGGATTTTGCGGTCAAAATCTCAATGTTGCCGGATGTACTTCAAACTCTCAGGATCGATTAATACACACACCAGGACATGCAAGAAGGAGGGCGCGAGTCATTGGATGGCCTAATAGGGCCGCTGTGGCAGTTGGAAGATGAGGCAGGGATTCCATCCGAAATGCCTTACTAACCACTGCTTGGATTTTGCGGTCAAAATCTCAATGTTGCCGGATGTACTTCAAACTCTCAGGATCGATTATTAAACACACAAGGACATGCAGAAAGGTGTGCGCGATGCATTGGTAGGCCTAATAGGGCCGCTGTGGCAGTTGGAAGATGAGGCAGGGAATCCATCCGAAATGCTTTACTAACCACTGCTTGGATTTTGCGTTCAAAATCTCAATGTTGCCGGATGTACTTCAAACTCTCAGGATCGATTAATACACACACCAGGACATGCAAAAAGGTGTGCGCGAGTCATTGGAAGGCCTAATAGGGCCGCTGTGGCAGTTGGAAGATGAGGCAGGGAATCCATCCGAAATGCCTTACTAACCACTGCTTGGATTTTGCGGTCAAAATCTCAATGTTGCCGGATGTACTTCAAACTCTCAGGATCGATTAACACATACACCAGGACATGCAAAAAGGTGTGCGCGAGTCATTGGAAGGCCTAATAGGGCCGCTGTGGCAGTTGGAAGATGAGGCAGGGAATCCATCCGAAATGCCTTACTAACCACTGCTTGGATTTTGCGGTCAAAATCTCAATGTTGCCGGATGCACTTCAAACTCTCAAGATCGATTAATACACATACCAGGATATGCAAAAAGGTGTGCGCGAGTCATTGGAAGGCCTAATAGGGCCGCTGTGGTAGTTGGAAGATGAGGCAGGGAATCCTCCGAAATGCATTACTAACCACTGCTTGGATTTTGCGGTCAAAATCTCAATGTTGCCGGATGTACTTCAAACTCTCAGGATCGATTAATACACACACCAGGACATGAAAAAAGGTGTGCGTGAGTCATTGGAAGGCCTAATAGGGCCGCTGTGGCTGTTGGAAGATGAGGCAGGGAATCCATCCGAAATGCCTTACTAACCACTGCTTGGATTTTGCGGTCAAAATCTCAATGTTGCCGGATGTACTTCAAACTCTCAGGATCGATTAATACACACACCAGGACATGCAAAAAGGTGTGCGCAAGTCGTTGGTAGGCCTTATAGAGCCGCTGTGGCAGTGGGAAGAATAACTCGTAAAATGATTAAATTTCACGACCCCGGGTATGTAAAATTGATTGAAATCTTTGATGTCGCGAAATGCTTTCCATTGCATCATTTATATTTATTATCGATTAATACACGTAAGAAAACATTGAAACAGGTGTGCGCGATGCATTGGTAGGCCTAATAGGGCCGCTGTGGCAGTTGGAAGATGAGGCAAGGAATCCATCCGAAATGCCTTACTAACCACTGCTTGGATTTTGCGGTCAAAATCTCAATGTTGCCGGATGTACTTCAAACTCTCAGGATCGATTAATACACACACCAGGACATGCAAAAAGGTGTGCGCGAGTCATTGGAAGGCCTAATAGAGCCGCTGTGGCAGTGGGAAGAATAACTCGTAAAATGATTAAATTTCACGACCCCGAGTATGTAAAATTGATTGAAATTTCTGATGTCACGAAATGCTTTCCATTGCATCAGGATCGATTAATACACGTAAGAAAACATGGAAACAGGTGTGCGCGATGCATTGGTAGGCCTAATAGGGCCGTTGTGGCAGTTGGAAGATGACGCAAGGAATCCATCCGAAATGCCTTACTAACCACTGCTTGGATTTTGCGGTCAAAATCTCAATGTTCCCGGATGTACTTCAAACACTCAGGATCGATTAATACACACACCAGGACATGCTAAAAGGTGTGCGCGAGTCATTGGAAGGCCTAATAGGGCCGCTGTGGCAGTTGGAAGATGAGGCAGGGAATCCATCCGAAATGCCTTACTAACCACTGCTTGGATTTTGCGGTCAAAATCTCAATGTTGCCGGATGTACTTCTCTCTCTACTCAGGATCGATTAATACACACACCAGGACATGCAAGAAGGAGGGCGCGAGTCATTGGATGGCCTAATAGGGCCGCTGTGGCAGTTGGAAGATGAGGCAGGGATTCCATCCGAAATGCCTTACTAACCACTGCTTGGATTTTGCGGTCAAAATCTCAATGTTGCCGGATGTACTTCAAACTCTCAGGATCGATTATTAAACACACAAGGACATGCAAAAAGGTGTGCGCGATGCATTGGTAGGGCCTAATAGGGCCGCTGTGGCAGTTGGAAGATGAGGCAGGGAATCCATCCGAAATGCTTTACTAACCACTGCTTGGATTTTGCGTTCAAAATCTCAATGTTGCCGGATGTACTTCAAACTCTCAGGATCGATTAATACACACACCAGGAGATGCAAAAAGGTGTGCGCGAGTCATTGGAAGGCCTAATAGGGCCGCTGTGGCAGTTGGAAGATGAGGCAGGGAATCCATCCGAAATGCCTTACTAACCACTGCTTGGATTTTGCGGTCAAAATCTCAATGTTGCCGGATGTACTTCAAACTCTCAGGATCGATTAACACATACACCAGGACATGCAAAAAGGTGTGCGCGAGTCATTGGAAGGCCTAATAGGGCCGCTGTGGCAGTTGGAAGATGAGGCAGGGAATCCATCCGAAATGCCTTACTAACCACTGCTTGGATTTTGCGTTCAAAATCTCAATGTTGCCGGATGTACTTCAAACTCTCAGGATCGATTAATACACACACCAGGATATGCAAAAAGGTGTGCGCGAGTCATTGGAAGGCCTAATAGGGCCGCTGTGGTAGTTGGAAGATGAGGCAGGGAATCCTCCGAAATGCATTACTAACCACTGCTTGGATTTTGCGGTCAAAATCTCAATGTTGCCGGATGTACTTCAAACTCTCAGGATCGATTAATACACACACCAGGACATGAAAAAAGGTGTGCGCGAGTCATTGGAAGGCCTAATAGGGCCGCTGTGGCTGTTGGAAGATGAGGCAGGGAATCCATCCGAAATGCCTTACTAACCACTGCTTGGATTTTGCGGTCAAAATCTCAATGTTGCCGGATGTACTTCAAACTCTCAGGATCGATTAATACACACACCAGGACATGCAAGAAGGAGGGCGCGAGTCATTGGATGGCCTAATAGGGCCGCTGTGGCAGTTGGAAGATGAGGCAGGGATTCCATCCGAAATGCCTTACTAACCACTGCTTGGATTTTGCGGTCAAAATCTCAATGTTGCCGGATGTACTTCAAACTCTCAGGATCGATTATTAAACACACAAGGACATGCAAAAAGGTGTGCGCGAGTCATTGGAAGGCCTAATAGGGCCGCTGTGGCAGTTGGAAGATGAGGCAGGGAATCCATCCGAAATGCCTTACTAACCACTGCTTGGATTTTGCGGTCAAAATCTCAATGTTGCCGGATGTACTTCAAACTCTCAGGATCGATTAATACACACACCAGGATATGCAAAAAGGTGTGCGCGAGTCATTGGAAGGCCTAATAGGGCCGCTGTGGTAGTTGGAAGATGAGGCAGGGAATCCTCCGAAATGCATTACTAACCACTGCTTGGATTTTGCGGTCAAAATCTCAATGTTGCCGGATGTACTTCAAACTCTCAGGATCGATTAATACACACACCAGGACATGAAAAAAGGTGTGCGCGAGTCATTGGAAGGCCTAATAGGGCCGCTGTGGCTGTTGGAAGATGAGGCAGGGAATCCATCCGAAATGCCTTACTAACCACTGCTTGGATTTTGCGGTCAAAATCTCAATGTTGCCGGATGTACTTCAAACTCTCAGGATCGATTAATACACAACCAGGACATGCAAAAAGGTGTAAGCAAGCCGTTGGTAGGCCTAATAGGGCCGCTGTGGCAGTTGGAAAATGAGGCAGGGAATCCATCCGAAATGCCTTACTAACCACTGCTTGGATTTTGCGGTCAAAATCTCAATGTTGCCGGATGTACTTCAAACTCTCAGGATCGATTAATACACACACCAGGACATGCAAAAAGGTGTGCGCAAGTCGTTGGTAGGCCTAATAGGGCAGCTGTGGCAGTTGGAAGATGAGGCAGGGAATCCATCCGAAATGCCTTACTAACCACTGCTTGGATTTTGCGGTCAAAATCTCAATGTTGCCGGATGTACTTCAAACTCTCAGGATCGATTAATACACACACCAGGACATGCAAAAAGATGTGCGCAAGTCGTTGGTAGGCCTGATAGGGCCGCTGTGGCAGTGGGAAGAATAACTCGTAAAATGATTAAATTTCACGACCCCGGGTATGTAAAATTGATTGAAATTTCTGATGTCGCGAAATGCTTTCCATTGCATCAGGATCGATTAATACACGTAAGAAAACATGGAAACAGGTGTGCGCGATGCATTGGTAGGCCTAATAGGGCCGCTGTGGCAGTTGGAAGATGAGGCAGGGAATTCATCCGAAATGCCTTACTAACCACTGCTTGGATTTTGCGGTCAAAATCTCAATGTTGTCGGATGTACTTCAAACTCTCAGGATCGATTAATACACACACCAGGACATGCAAAAAGGTGTGCGCAAGTCGTTGGTAGGCCTAATAGGGCAGCTGTGGCAGTTGGAAGATGAGGCAGGGAATCCATCCGAAATGCCTTACTAACCACTGCTTGGATTTTGCGTTCAAAATCTCAATGTTGCCGGATGTACTTCAAACTCTCAGGATCGATTAATACACACACCAGGACATGCAAAAAGGTGTGCGCGGGTCATTGGAAGGCCTAATAGGGCCGCTGTGGCAGTTGGAAGATGAGGCAGGGAATCCATCCGAAATGCCTTACTAACCACTGCTTGGATTTTGCGGTCAAAATCTCAATGTTGCCGGATGTACTTCAAACTCTCAGGATCGATTAATACACACACCAGGACATGCAAAAAGATGTGCGCAAGTCGTTCGTAGGCCTGATAGGGCCGCTGTGGCAGTGGGAAGAATAACTCGTAAAATGATTAAATTTCACGACCCCGGGTATGTAAAATTGATTGAAATTTCTGATGTCGCGAAATGCTTTCCATTGCATCAGGATCGATTAATACACACACCAGGACATGCAAGAAGGAGGGCGCGAGTCATTGGATGGCCTAATAGGGCCGCTGTGGCAGTTGGAAGATGAGGCAGGGAATCCATCCGAAATGCCTTACTAACCACTGCTTGGATTTTGCGGTCAAAATCTCAATGTTGCCGGATGTACTTCAAACTCTCAGGATCGATTAATACACACGCCATGACATGTAAAAGGTGTGCGCGAGTCATTGGAAGGCCTAATAGGGCCGCTGTGGCAGTTGGAAGATGAGGCAGGGAATCCATCCGAAATGGCTTACTAACCACTGCTTGGACATGCAAAAAGGTGTGCGCGAGTCATTGGAAGGAATAATAGGGCCGCTGTGGCAGTTAGAAGATGAGGCAGGGAATCCATCCGAAATGCCTTACTAACCACTGCTTGGATTTTGCGGTCAAAATCTCAATGTTGCCGGATGTACTTCAAACTCTCAGGATCGATTATTAAACACACAAGGACATGCAAAAAGGTGTGCGCGATGCATTGGTAGGCCTAATAGGGCCGCTGTGGCAGTTGGAAGATGAGGCAGGGAATCCATCCGAAATGCTTTACTAACCACTGCTTGGATTTTGCGTGCATAATCTCAATGTTGCCGGATGTACTTCAAACTCTCAGGATCGATTAATACACACACCAGGACATGCAAGAAGGTGTGCGCGAGTCATTGGAAGGCCTAATAGGGCCGCTGTGACAGTTGGAAGATGAGGCAGGGAATCCATCCGAAATGCCTTACTAATCACTGCTTGGATTTTGCGGTCAAAATCTCAATGTTGCCGGATGTACTTCAAACTCTCAGGATCGATTAATACACACACCAGGACATGCAAAAAGGTGTGCGCGAGTCATTGGAAGGCCTAATAGGGCCGCTGTGGCAGTTGGAAGATGAGGCAGGGAATCCATCCGAAATGCCTTACTAACCACTGCTTGGATTTTGCGTTCAAAATCTCAATGTTGCCGGATGTACTTCAAACTCCCAGGATCGATTAATACACACACCAGGACATGCAAAACGGTGTGCGCAGGTCGTTGGTAGGCCTAATAGGGCCGCTATGGCAGTTGGAAGATGAGGCAGGGAATCCATCCGAAATGCCTTACTAACCACTGCTTCGATTTTGCGGTCAAAATCTCAATGTTGCCGGATGTACTTCAAACTCCCAGGATCGATTAATACACACACCAGGACATGCAAAACGGTGTGCGCAGGTCGTTGGTAGGCCTAATAGGGCCGCTATGGCAGTTGGAAGATGAGGCAGGGAATCCATCCGAAATGCCTTACTAACCACTGCTTGGATTTTGCGGTCAAAATCTCAATGTTGCCGGATGTACTTCAAACTCTCAGGATCGATTAATACACAACCAGGACATGCAAAAAGGTGTGCGCAGGCCGTTGGTAGGCCTAACAGGGCCGCTGCGGCAGTGGGAAGAATAACTCGTAAAATGATTAAATTTCACGACCCCGGGTATGTAAAATTGATTGAAATTTCTGATGTCGCGAAATGCTTTCCATTGCATCAGGATCGATTAATACACACACCAGGACATGCAAAAAGGTGTGCGCGAGTCATTGGAAGGCCTAATAGGGCCGCTGTGGCAGTTGGAAGATGAGGCAGGGAATCCATCCGAAATGCCTTACTAACCACTGCTTGGATTTTGCAGTCAAAATCTTAATGTTGCCGGATGTACTTCAAACTCTCAGGATCGATTAATACACACACCAGGACATGCAAAAGGTGTGCGCGAGTCATTGGAAGGCCTAATAGGGCCGCTGTGGCAGTTGGAAAATGAGGCACGGAATCCATCCGAAATGCCTTACTGCTTTGATTTTGCGGTCAAAATCTCAATGTTGCCGGATGTACTTCAAACTCCCAGGATCGATTAATACACATACCAGGACATGCAAAAAGGTGTGCGCGAGCCATTGGAAGGCCTAATAGGGCCGCTGTGGCAGTTGTAAGATGAGGCAGGGAATCCATCCGAAATGCCTTGCTAACCACGGCTTGGATTTTGCGGTCAAAATCTCAATGTTGCCGGATGTACTTCAAACTCCCAGGATCGATTAATACACACACCTGGACATGCAAAAAGGTGTGCGCGAGTCATTGGAAGGCCTAATAGGGCCGCTGTGGCAGTTGGTAGATGAGGCAGGGAATCCATCCGAAATGCCTTACTAACCACTGCTTGGATTTTGCGGTCAAAATCTCAATGTTGCCGGATGTACTTCAAACTCTCAGGATCGATTAATACACACACCAGGACATGCAAAAAGGTGTGCGCGAGTCATTGGAAGGCCTAATAGGGCCGCTGTGGCAGTTGGAAGATGAGGCAGGGAATCCATCCGAAATGGCTTACTAACCACTGCTTGGACATGCAATAAGGTGTGCGCGAGTCATTGGAAGGAATAATAGGGCCGCTGTGGCAGTTAGAAGATGAGGCAGGGAATCCATCCGAAATGCCTTACTAACCACTGCTTGGATTTTGCGGTCAAAATCTCAATGTTGCCGGATGTACTTCAAACTCCCAGGATCGATTATTAAACACACAAGGACATGCAAAAAGGTGTGCGCGATGCATTGGTAGGCCTAATAGGGCCGCTGTGGCAGTTGGAAGATGAGGCAGGGAATCCATCCGAAATGCTTTACTAACCACTGCTTGGATTTTGCGTTCATAATCTCAATGTTGCCGGATGTACTTCAAACTCTCAGGATCGATTAATACACACACCAGGACATGCAAGAAGGTGTGCGCGAGTTATTGGAAGGCCTAATAGGGCCGCTGTGACAGTTGGAAGATGAGGCAGGGAATCCATCCGAAATGCCTTACTAATCACTGCTTGGATTTTGCAGTCAAAATCTCAATGTTGCCGGATGTACTTCAAACTCTCAGGATCGATTAATACACAACCACGACATGCAAGAAGGTGTGCGCGAGTCATTGGAAGGCCTAATAGGGCCGCTGTGGCAGTTGGAAGATGAGTCAGGGAATCCATCCGAAATGCCTCACTAACCACTGCTTGGTTTTTGCGGTCAAAATCTCAATGTTGCCGGATGTACTTCAAACTCTCAGGATCGATTAATACACACACCAGGACATGCAAGAAGGTGTGCGCGAGTCATTGGAAGGCCTAATAGGGCCGCTGTGGCAGTTGGAAGATGAGGCAGGGAATCCATCCGAAATGCCTTACTAACCACTGCTTGGATTTTGCGGTCAAAATCTCAATGTTGCCGGATGTACTTCAAACTCTCAGGATCGATTAATACACACACCACCATAATGCTTTGCATTGCATCAGGATCGATTAATACACGTAAGAAAACATGGAAACAGGTGTGCGCGATGCATTGGTAGGCCTAATAGGGCCGCTGTGGCAGTTGGAAGATGAGGCAGGGAATCCATCCGAAATGCCTTACTAACCACTGCCTGGATTTTGCGGTCAAAATCTCAATGTTGCCGGATGTACTTCAAACTCTCAGGATCGATTAATACACACACCAGGACATGCAAAAAGGTGTGCGCGAGTCATTGGAAGGCCTAATAGGGCCGCTGTGGCAGTTGGAAGATGAGGCAGGGAATCCATCCGAAATGCCTTACTAACCACTGCTTGGATTTTGCGGTCAAAATCTCAATGTTGCCGGATGTACTTCAAACTCTCAGGATCGATTAATACACACACCACCATAATGCTTTGCATTGCATCAGGATCGATTAATACACGTAAGAAAACATGGAAACAGGTGTGCGCGATGCATTGGTAGGCCTAATAGGGCCGCTGTGGCAGTTGGAAAATGAGGCACGGAATCCATCCGAAATGCCTTACTGCTTTGATTTTGCGGTCAAAATCTCAATGTTGCCGGATGTACTTCAAACTCCCAGGATCGATTAATACACATACCAGGACATGCAAAAAGGTGTGCGCGAGCCATTGGAAGGCCTAATAGGGCCGCTGTGGCAGTTGTAAGATGAGGCAGGGAATCCATCCGAAATGCCTTGCTAACCACGGCTTGGATTTTGCGGTCAAAATCTCAATGTTGCCGGATGTACTTCAAACTCCCAGGATCGATTAATACACACACCTGGACATGCAAAAAGGTGTGCGCGAGTCATTGGAAGGCCTAATAGGGCCGCTGTGGCAGTTGGTAGATGAGGCAGGGAATCCATCCGAAATGCCTTACTAACCACTGCTTGGATTTTGCGGTCAAAATCTCAATGTTGCCGGATGTACTTCAAACTCTCAGGATCGATTAATACACACACCAGGACATGCAAAAAGGTGTGCGCGAGTCATTGGAAGGCCTAATAGGGCCGCTGTGGCAGTTGGAAGATGAGGCAGGGAATCCATCCGAAATGGCTTACTAACCACTGCTTGGACATGCAATAAGGTGTGCGCGAGTCATTGGAAGGAATAATAGGGCCGCTGTGGCAGTTAGAAGATGAGGCAGGGAATCCATCCGAAATGCCTTACTAACCACTGCTTGGATTTTGCGGTCAAAATCTCAATGTTGCCGGATGTACTTCAAACTCCCAGGATCGATTATTAAACACACAAGGACATGCAAAAAGGTGTGCGCGATGCATTGGTAGGCCTAATAGGGCCGCTGTGGCAGTTGGAAGATGAGGCAGGGAATCCATCCGAAATGCTTTACTAACCACTGCTTGGATTTTGCGTTCATAATCTCAATGTTGCCGGATGTACTTCAAACTCTCAGGATCGATTAATACACACACCAGGACATGCAAGAAGGTGTGCGCGAGTCATTGGAAGGCCTAATAGGGCCGCTGTGACAGTTGGAAGATGAGGCAGGGAATCCATCCGAAATGCCTTACTAATCACTGCTTGGATTTTGCAGTCAAAATCTCAATGTTGCCGGATGTACTTCAAACTCTCAGGATCGATTAATACACAACCACGACATGCAAGAAGGTGTGCGCGAGTCATTGGAAGGCCTAATAGGGCCGCTGTGGCAGTTGGAAGATGAGTCAGGGAATCCATCCGAAATGCCTCACTAACCACTGCTTGGTTTTTGCGGTCAAAATCTCAATGTTGCCGGATGTACTTCAAACTCTCAGGATCGATTAATACACACACCAGGACATGCAAGAAGGTGTGCGCGAGTCATTGGAAGGCCTAATAGGGCCGCTGTGGCAGTTGGAAGATGAGGCAGGGAATCCATCCGAAATGCCTTACTAACCACTGCTTGGATTTTGCGGTCAAAATCTCAATGTTGCCGGATGTACTTCAAACTCTTAGGATCGATTAATACACACACCACCATAATGCTTTGCATTGCATCAGGATCGATTAATACACGTAAGAAAACATGGAAACAGGTGTGCGCGATGCATTGGTAGGCCTAATAGGGCCGCTGTGGCAGTTGGAAGATGAGGCAGGGAATCCATCCGAAATGCCTTACTAACCACTGCTTGGATTTTGCGGTCAAAATCTCAATGTTGCCGGATGTACTTCAAACTCTCAGGATCGATTAATACACACACCAGGACATGCAAAAAGGTGTGCGCGAGTCATTGGAAGGCCTAATAGGGCCGCTGTGGCAGTTGGAAGATGAGGCAGGGAATCCATCCGAAATGCCTTACTAACCACTGCTTGGATTTTGCGGTCAAAATCTCAATGTTGCCGGATGTACTTCAAACTCTCAGGATCGATTAATACACACACCACCATAATGCTTTGCATTGCATCAGGATCGATTAATACACGTAAGAAAACATGGAAACAGGTGTGCGCGATGCATTGGTAGGCCTAATAGGGCCGCTGTGGCAGTTGGAAGATGAGGCAGGGAATCCATCCGAAATGCCTTACTAACCACTGCTTGGATTTTGCGTTCAAAATCTCAATGTTGCCGGATGTACTTCAAACTCTCAGGATCGATTAATACACACACCAGGACATGCAAAAAGGTGTGCGCGAGTCATTGGAAGGCCTAATAGGGCCGCTGTGGCAGTTGGAAGATGAGGCAGGGAATCCATCCGAAATGCCTTACTAACCACTGCTTGGATTTTGCGGTCAAAATCTCAATGTTGCCGGATGTACTTCAAACTCTCAGGATCGATTAATACACACACCACCATAATGCTTTGCATTGCATCAGGATCGATTAATACACGTAAGAAAACATGGAAACAGGTGTGCGCGATGCATTGGTAGGCCTAATAGGGCCGCTGTGGCAGTTGGAAGATGAGGCAGGGAATCCATCCGAAATGCCTTACTAACCACTGCTTGGATTTTGCGTTCAAAATCTCAATGTTGCCGGATGTACTTCAAACTCTCAGGATCGATTAATACACACACCAGGACATGCAAAACGGTGTGCGCAGGTCGTTGGTAGGTCTAATAGGGCCGCTATGGCAGTTGGAAGATGAGGCAGGGTATCCATCCGAAATGCCTTACTAACCACTGCTTCGATTTTGCGGTCAAAATCTCAATGTTGCCGGATGTACTTCAAACTCTCAGGATCGATTAATACACACACCACCATAATGCTTTGCATTGCATCAGGATCGATTAATACACGTAAGAAAACATGGAAACAGGTGTGCGCGATGCATTGGTAGGCCTAATAGGGCCGCTGTGGCAGTTGGAAGATGAGGCAGGGAATCCATCCGAAATGCCTTACTAACCACTGCTTGGATTTTGCGGTCAAAATCTCAATGTTGCCGGATGTACTTCAAACTCTCAGGATCGATTAATACACACACCAGGACATGCAAAAAGGTGTGCGCGAGTCATTGGAAGGCCTAATAGGGCCGCTGTGGCAGTTGGAAGATGAGGCAGGGAATCCATCCGAAATGCCTTACTAACCACTGCTTGGATTTTGCGGTCAAAATCTCAATGTTGCCGGATGTACTTCAAACTCTCAGGATCGATTAATACACACACCACCATAATGCTTTGCATTGCATCAGGATCGATTAATACACGTAAGAAAACATGGAAACAGGTGTGCGCGATGCATTGGTAGGCCTAATAGGGCCGCTGTGGCAGTTGGAAGATGAGGCAGGGAATCCATCCGAAAAGCCTTACTAACCACTGCTTGGATTTTGCGTTCAAAATCTCAATGTTGCCGGATGTACTTCAAACTCTCAGGATCGATTAATACACACACCAGGACATGCAAAACGGTGTGCGCAGGTCGTTGGTAGGTCTAATAGGGCCGCTATGGCAGTTGGAAGATGAGGCAGGGTATCCATCCGAAATGCCTTACTAACCACTGCTTCGATTTTGCGGTCAAAATCTCAATGTTGCCGGATGTACTTCAAACTCCCAGGATCGATTAATACACACACCAGGACATGCAAAAAGGTGTGCGCGAGTCATTGGAAGGTCTAATAGGGCCGCTGTGGCAGTTGGAAGATGAGTCAGGGAATCCATCCGAAATGCCTTACTAACCACTGCTTGGATTTTGCGGTCAAAATCTCAATGTTGCCGGATGTACTTCAAACTCTCAGGATCGATTAATACACACACCAGGACATGCAAAACGGTGTGCGCAGGTCGTTGGTAGGCCTAATAGGGCCGCTATGGCAGTTGGAAGATGAGGCAGGGAATCCATCCGAAATGCCTTACTAACCACTGCTTCGATTTTGCGGTCAAAATCTCAATGTTGCCGGATGTACTTCAAACTCCCAGGATCGATTAATACACACACCAGGACATGCAAAAAGGTGTGCGCGAGTCATTGGAAGGTCTAATAGGGCCGCTGTGGCAGTTGGAAGATGAGTCAGGGAATCCATCCGAAATGCCTTACTAACCACTGCTTGGTTTTTGCGGTCAAAATCTCAATGTTGCCGGATGTACTTCAAACTCTCAGGATCGATTAATACACACACCAGGACATGCAAGAAGGTGTGCGCAGGTCGTTGGTAGGTCTAATAGGGCCGCTATGGCAGTTGGAAGATGAGGCAGGGTATCCATCCGAAATGCCTTACTAACCACTGCTTCGATTTTGCGGTCAAAATCTCAATGTTGCCGGATGTACTTCAAACTCTCAGGATCGATTAATACACACACCAGGACATGCAAAAAGGTGTGCGCGAGTCATTGGAAGGCCTAATAGGGCCGCTGTGGCAGTTGGAAGATGAGGCAGGGAATCCATCCGAAATGCCTTACTAACCACTGCTTGGATTTTGCGGTCAAAATCTCAATGTTGCCGGATGTACTTCAAACTCTCAGGATCGATTAATACACACACCAGGACATGCAAGAAGGTGTGCGCAGGTCGTTGGTAGGTCTAATAGGGCCGCTATGGCAGTTGGAAGATGAGGCAGGGTATCCATCCGAAATGCCTTACTAACCACTGCTTCGATTTTGCGGTCAAAATCTCAATGTTGCCGGATGTACTTCAAACTCTCAGGATCGATTAATACACACACCAGGACATGCAAAAAGGTGTGCGCGAGTCATTGGAAGGCCTAATAGGGCCGCTGTGGCAGTTGGAAGATGAGGCAGGGAATCCATCCGAAATGCCTTACTAACCACTGCTTGGATCTTGCGGTCAAAATCTCAATGTTGCCGGATGTACTTCAAACTGTCAGGATCGATTAATACACACACCAGGACATGCAAAAAGGTGTGCGCGAGTCATTGGAAGGCCTAATAGGGCCGCTGTGGCAGTTGGAAGATGAGGCAGGGAATCCATCCGAAATGCCTTACTAACCACTGCTTGGATTTTGCGGTCAAAATCTCAATGTTGCCGGATGTACTTCAAACTCTCAGGATCGATTAATACACACACCACCATAATGCTTTGCATTGCATCAGGATCGATTAATACACGTAAGAAAACATGGAAACAGGTGTGCGCGATGCATTGGTAGGCCTAATAGGGCCGCTGTGGCAGTTGGAAGATGAGGCAGGGAATCCATCCGAAATGCCTTACTAACCACTGCTTGGATTTTGCGTTCAAAATCTCAATGTTGCCGGATGTACTTCAAACTCTCAGGATCGATTAATACACACACCAGGACATGCAAAACGGTGTGCGCAGGTCGTTGGTAGGTCTAATAGGGCCGCTATGGCAGTTGGAAGATGAGGCAGGGTATCCATCCGAAATGCCTTACTAACCACTGCTTCGATTTTGCGGTCAAAATCTCAATGTTGCCGGATGTACTTCAAACTCTCAGGATCGATTAATACACACACCACCATAATGCTTTGCATTGCATCAGGATCGATTAATACACGTAAGAAAACATGGAAACAGGTGTGCGCGATGCATTGGTAGGCCTAATAGGGCCGCTGTGGCAGTTGGAAGATGAGGCAGGGAATCCATCCGAAATGCCTTACTAACCACTGCTTGGATTTTGCGGTCAAAATCTCAATGTTGCCGGATGTACTTCAAACTCTCAGGATCGATTAATACACACACCAGGACATGCAAAAAGGTGTGCGCGAGTCATTGGAAGGCCTAATAGGGCCGCTGCGGCAGTTGGAAGATGAGGCAGGGAATCCATCCGAAATGCCTTACTAACCACTGCTTGGATTTTGCGGTCAAAATCTCAATGTTGCCGGATGTACTTCAAACTCTCAGGATCGATTAATACACACACCACCATAATGCTTTGCATTGCATCAGGATCGATTAATACACGTAAGAAAACATGGAAACAGGTGTGCGCGATGCATTGGTAGGCCTAATAGGGCCGCTGTGGCAGTTGGAAGATGAGGCAGGGAATCCATCCGAAATGCCTTACTAACCACTGCTTGGATTTTGCGTTCAAAATCTCAATGTTGCCGGATGTACTTCAAACTCTCAGGATCGATTAATACACACACCAGGACATGCAAAACGGTGTGCGCAGGTCGTTGGTAGGTCTAATAGGGCCGCTGTGGCAGTTGGAAACATGGAAACAGGTGTGCGCGATGCATTGGTAGGCCTAATAGGGCCGCTGTGGCAGTTGGAAGATGAGGCAGGGAATCCATCCGAAATGCTTTACTAACCACTGCTTGGATTTTGCGGTCAAAATCTCAATGTTGCCGGATGTACTTCAAACTCTCAGGATCGATTAATACACAACCAGGACATGCAGAAAGGTGTGCGCAAGCCGTTGGTAGGCCTAATAGGGCCGCGGTGGCAGTTGGAAGAATAACTCGTAAAATGATTAAATTTCACGACCCCGGGTATGTAAAATTGATCGAAATTTCTGATGTCGCGAAATGCTTGGCATTGCATCAGGATCGATTAATACACGTAAGAAAACATGGAAACAGGTGTGCGCGATGCATTGGTAGGCCTAATAGGGCCGCTGTGGCAGTTGGAAGATGAGGCAAGGAATCCATCCGAAATGCCTTACTAACCACTGCTTGGATTTTGCGGTCAAAATCTCAATGTTGCCGGATGTACTTCAAACTCCCAGGATCGATTAATACACACACCAGGACATGCAAAAAGGTGTGCGCGAGTCATTGGAAGGTCTAATAGGGCCGCTGTGGCAGTTGGAAGATGAGGCAGGGAATCCATCCGAAATGCCTTACTAACCACTGCTTGGATTTTGCGTTCAAAATCTCAATTTTGCCGGATGTACTTCAAACTCTCAGGATCGATTAATACACACACCAGGTAATGCAAAAAGGTGTGCGCAAGTCGTTGGTAGTCCTTATAGAGCCTCTGTGGAAGTGGGAAGAATAACTCGTAAAATGATTAAATTTCACGACCCCGGGTATGTAAATTTGATTGAAATTTCTGATGTCGCGAAATGCTTTGCATTGCATCAGGATCGATTAATACACGTAAGAAAACATGGAAACAGGTGTGCGCGATGCATTGGTAGGCCTAATAGGGCCGCTGTGGCAGTTGGAAGATGAGGCAGGGAATCCATCCGAAATGCTTTACTAACCACTGCTTGGATTTTGCGGTCAAAATCTCAATGTTGCCGGATGTACTTCAAACTCTCAGGATCGATTAATACACAACCAGGACATGCAGAAAGGTGTGCGCAAGCCGTTGGTAGGCCTAATAGGGCCGCGGTGGCAGTTGGAAGAATAACTCGTAAAATGATTAAATTTCACGACCCCGGGTATGTAAAATTGATCGAAATTTCTGATGTCGCGAAATGCTTGGCATTGCATCAGGATCGATTAATACACGTAAGAAAACATGGAAACAGGTGTGCGCGATGCATTGGTAGGCCTAATAGGGCCGCTGTGGCAGTTGGAAGATGAGGCAAGGAATCCATCCGAAATGCCTTACTAACCACTGCTTGGATTTTGCGGTCAAAATCTCAATGTTGCCGGATGTACTTCAAACTCTCAGGATCGATTAATACACACACCAGGACATGCAAAAAGGTGTGCGCAAGTCGTTGGAAGGCCTAATAGGGCCGCTGTGGCAGTTGGTAGATGAGGCTGGGAATCCATCCGAAATGCCTTACTAACCACTGCTTGGATTTTGCGGTCAAAATCTCAATGTTGCCGGATGTACTTCAAACTCTCAGGATCGATTAATACACACACCAGGACATGCAAAAAGGTGTGCGCGAGTCATTGGAAAGCCTAATAGGGCCGCTGTGGCAGTTGGAAGATGAGGCAGGGAATCCATCCGAAATGCCTTACTAACCACTGCTTGGATTTTGCGGTCAAAATCTCACTGTTGCCGGATGTACTTCAAACTCTCAGGATCGATTAATACACACACCAGGACATGCAAAAAGGTGTGCGCAAGTCGTTGGAAGGCCTAATAGGGCCGCTGTGGCAGCTGGTAGATGAGGCTGGGAATCCATCCGAAATGCCTTACTAACCACTGTTTGGATTTTGCGGTCAAAATCTCAATGTTGCCGGATGTATTTCAAACTCTCAGGATCGATTAATACACACACCAGGACATGCAAAAAGGTGTGCGCGAGTCATTGGTAGGCCTAATAGGGCCGCTGTGGCAGTTAGAAGATGAGGCAGGGAATCCATCCGAAATGCCTTACTAACCACTGCTTGGATTTTGCGGTCAAAATCTCAATGTTGCCGGATGTACTTCAAACTCTCAGGATCGATTATTAAACACACAAGGACATGCAAAAAGGTGTGCGCGATGCATTGGTAGGCCTAATAGGGCCGCTGTGGCAGTTGGAAGATGAGGCAGGGAATCCATCCGAAATGCTTTACTAACCACTGCTTGGATTTTGCGTTCAAAATCTCAATGTTGCCGGATGTACTTCAAACTCTCAGGATCGATTAATACACACACCAGAACATGCAAGAAGGTGTGCGCGAGTCATTGGAAGGCCTAATAGGGCCGCTGTGGCAGTTGGAAGATGAGGCAGGGATTCCATCCGAAATGCCTTACTAACCACTGCTTGGATTTTGCGGTCAAAATCTCAATGTTGCCGGATGCACTTCAAACTCTCAAGATCGATTAATACACAACCAGGACATGCAAAAAGGTGTGCGGGAGTCATTGGAAGGCCTAATAGGGCCACTGTGACAGTTGGAAAATGAGGCAGGGAATCCATCCGAAATGCCTTACTAATCACTGCTTGGATTTTGCGGTCAAAATCTCAATGTTGCCGGATGTACTTCAAACTCTCAGGATCGATTAATACACACACCAGGACATGCAAAAAGGTGTGCGCGAGTCATTGGAAGGCCTAATAGGGCCACTGTGACAGTTGGAAGATGAGGCAGGGAATCCATCCGAAATGCCTTACTAATCACTGCTTGGATTTTGCGTTCAAAATCTCAATGTTGCCGGATGTACTTCAAACTCTCAGCATCGATTAATACACACACCAGGACATGCAAAACGGTGTGCGCAGGTCGTTGGTAGGCCTAATAGGGCCGCTATGGCAGTTGGAAGATGAGGCAGGGAATCCATCCGAAATGCCTTACTAACCACTGCTTGGATTTTGTGGTCAAAATCTCAATGTTGCCGGATGTACTTCAAACTCTCAGGATCGATTAATACACACACCAGGACATGCAAAAGGTGTGCGCGAGTCATTGGAAGGCCTAATAGGGCCGCTGTGGCAGTTGGAAGATGAGGCAGGGAATCCATCCGAAATGCCTTACTAACCACTGCTTGGATTTTGCGGTCAAAATCTCAATGTTGCCGGATGTACTTCAAACTCTCAGGATCGATTAATACACACACCAGGACATGCAAGAAGGTGTGCGCGAGTCATTGGAAGGCCTAATAGGGCCGCTGTGGCAGTTGGAAGATGAGGCAGGGAATCCATCCGAAATGCCTTACTAACCACTGCTTGGATTTTGCGGTCAAAATCTCAATGTTGACGGATGTACTTCAAACTCCCAGGATCGATTAATACACACACCAGGACATGCAAAAAGGTGTGCGCGAGTCATTGGAAAGCCTAATAGAGCCACTGTGGCAGTTGGAAGATGAGGCAGGGAATCCATCCGAAATGCCTTACTAACCACTGCTTGGATTTTGCGGTCAAAATCTCAATGTTGCCGGATGTACTTCAAACTCCCAGGATCGATTAATACACACACCAGGACATGCAAAAAGGTGTGCGCGAGCCATTGCAAGGCCTAATAGGGCCGCTGTGGCAGTTGGAAGATGAGGCAGGGAATCCATCCGAAATGCCTTACTAACCACTGCTTGGATTTTGCGGTCAAAATCTCAATGTTGCCGGATGTACTTCAAACTCCCACGATCGATTAATACACACACCAGGACATGCAAAAAGGTGTGCGCGAGTCATTGGAAGGCCTAATAGGGCCGCTGTGGCAGTTGGAAGATGAGGCAGGGAATCCATCCGAAATGCCTTACTAACCACTGCTTGGATTTTGCTATCAAAATCTCAATGTTGCCGGATGTACTTCAAACTCCCAGGATCGATTAATACACACACCAGGACATGCAAAAAGGTGTGCGCGAGCCATTGGAAGGCCTAATAGGGCCGCTGTGGCAGTTGGAAGATGAGGCAGGGAATCCATCCGAAATGCCTTACTAACCACTGCTTGGATTTTGAGGTCAAAATCTCAATGTTGCCGGACGTACTTCAAACTCCCAGGATCGAGTAATACACACACCTGGACATGCAAAAAGGTGTGCGCGAGTCATTGGAAGGCCTAATAGGGCCGCTGTGGCAGTTGGAAGATGAGGCAGGGAATCCATCCGAAATGCCTTACTAACCACTGCTTGGATTTTGCGGTCAAAATCTCAATGTTGCCGGATGTACTTCAAACTCCCAGGATCGATTAATACACACAACAGGACATGCAAAAAGGTGTGCGCGAGTCATTGGAAGGCCTAATAGGGCCGCTGTGGCAGTTGGAAGATGAGGCAGGGAATCCATCCGAAATGCCTTACTAACCACTGCTTGGATTTTGCGGTCAAAATCTCAATGTTGCCGGATGTACTTCAAACTCCCAGGATCGATTAATACACACACCAGGACATGCAAAAAGGTGTGCGCGAGTCATTGGAAGGCCTAATAGGGCCGCTGTGGCAGTTGGAAGATGAGGCAGGGAATCCATCCGAAATGCCTTACTAACCATTGCTTGGATTTTGCGGTCAAAATCTCAATGTTGCCGGATGCACTTCAAACTCTCAAGATCGATTAATACACAACCAGGACATGCAAAAAGGTGTGCGGGAGTCATTGGAAGGCCTAATAGGGCCGCTGTGGCAGTTGGAAGATGAGGCAGGGAATCCATCCGAAATGCCTTACTAACCACTGCTTGGATTTTGCGGTCAAAATCTCAATGTTGCCGGATGTACTTCAAACTCCCAGGATCGATTAATACACACACCAGGACATGCAAAAAGGTGTGCGCGAGTCATTGGAAGGCCTAATAGGGCCGCTGTGGCAGTTGGAAGATGAGGCAGGGAATCCATCCGAAATGCCTTACTAACCACTGCTTGGATTTTGCGGTCAAAATCTCAATGTTGCCGGATGCACTTCAAACTCTCAAGATCGATTAATACACAACCAGGACATGCAAAAAGGTGTGCGGGAGTCATTGGAAGGCCTAATAGGGCCACTGTGACAGTTGGAAAATGAGGCAGGGAATCCATCCGAAATGCCTTACTAATCACTGCTTGGATTTTGCGGTCAAAATCTCAATGTTGCCGGATGTACTTCAAACTCTCAGGATCGATTAATACACACACCAGGACATGCAAAAAGGTGTGCGCGAGTCATTGGAAGGCCTAATAGGGCCGCTGTGGCAGTTGGAAGATGAGGCAGGGAATCCATCCGAAATGCCTTACTAACCACTGCTTGGATTTTGCGGTCAAAATCTCAATGTTGCCGGATGTACTTCAAACTCTCAGGATCGATTAATACACACACCAGGACATGCAAAAAGATGTGCGCAGGTCGTTGGTAGGCCAAATAGGGCCGCTATGGCAGTTGGAAGATGAGGCAGGGAATCCATCCGAAATGCCGTACTAACCACTGCTTGGATTTTGCGGTCAAAATCTCAATGTTGCCGGATGTACTTCAAACTCTCAGGATCGATTAATACACACACCAGGACATGCAAAAAGGTGTGCGCGAGTCATTGGAAGGCCTAATAGGGCCGCTGTGGCAGTTGGAAGATGAGGCAGGGAATCCATCCGAAATGCCTTACTAACCACTGCTTGGATTTTGCGGTCAAAATCTCAATGTTGCCGGATGTACTTCAAACTCTCAGGATCGATTAATACACACACCAGGACATGCAAAAAGGTGTGCGCGAGTCATTGGAAAGCCTAATAGGGCCGCTGTGGCAGTTGGAAGATGAGGCAGGGAATCCATCCGAAATGCCTTACTAACCACTGCTTGGATTTTGCGGTCAAAATCTCAATGTTTCCGGATGTACTTCAAACTCCCAGGATCGATTAATACACACACCTGGACATGCAAAAAGGTGTGCGCGAGTCTTTGGAAGGCCTAATAGGGCCGCTGTGGCAGTTGGTAGATGAGGCAGGGAATCCATCCGAAATGCCTTACTAACCACTGCTTGGATTTTGCGGTCAAAATCTCAATGTTGCCGGATGTACTTCAAACTCCCAGGATCGATTAATACACACACCAGGACATGCAAAAAGGTGTGCGCGAGTCATTGGAAGGCCTAATAGGGCCGCTGTGGCAGTTGGAAGATGAGGCAGGGAATCCATCCGAAATGCCTTACTAACCATTGCTTGGATTTTGCGGTCAAAATCTCAATGTTGCCGGATGCACTTCAAACTCTCAAGATCGATTAATACACAACCAGGACATGCAAAAAGGTGTGCGGGAGTCATTGGAAGGCCTAATAGGGCCACTGTGACAGTTGGAAAATGAGGCAGGGAATCCATCCGAAATGCCTTACTAATCACTGCTTGGATTTTGCGGTCAAAATCTCAATGTTGCCGGATGTACTTCAAACTCTCAGGATCGATTAATACACACACCAGGACATGCAAAAAGGTGTGCGCGAGTCATTGGAAGGCCTAATAGGGCCACTGGGACAGTTGGAAGATGAGGCAGGGAATCCATCCGAAATGCCTTACTAATCACTGCTTGGATTTTGCGTTCAAAATCTCAATGTTGCCGGATGTACTTCAAACTCTCAGGATCGATTAATACACACACCAGGACATGCAAAAAGATGTGCGCAGGTCGTTGGTAGGCCTAATAGGGCCGCTATGGCAGTTGGAAGATGAGGCAGGGAATCTATCCGAAATGCCTTACTAACCACTGCTTGGATTTTGTGGTCAAAATCTCAATGTTGCCGGATGTACTTCAAACTCTCAGGATCGATTAATACACACACCAGGACATGCAAAAAGGTGTGCGCGAGTCATTGGAAGGCCTAATAGGGCCGCTGTGGCAGTTGGAAGATGAGGCAGGGAATCCATCCGAAATGCCTTACTAACCACTGCTTGGATATTGCGGTCAAAATCTCAATGTTGCCGGATGTACTTCAAACTCCCAGGATCGATTAATACACACACCAGGACATGCAAAAAGGTGTGCGCGAGTCATTGGAAAGCCTAATAGGGCCGCTGTGGCAGTTGGAAGATGAGGCAGGGAATCCATCCGAAATGCCTTACTAACCACTGCTTGGATTTTGCGGTCAAAATCTCAATGTTGCCGGATGTACTTCAAACTCCCAGGATCGATTAATACACACACCAGGACATGCAAAAAGGTGTGCGCGAGCCATTGGAAGCCCTAATAGGGCCGCTGTGGCAGTTGGAAGATGAGGCAGGGAATCCATCCGAAATGCCTTACTAACCACTGCTTGGATTTTGCGGTCAAAATCTCAATGTTGCCGGATGTACTTCAAACTCCCAGGATCGAGTAATACACACACCTGGACATGCAAAAAGGTGTGCGCGAGTCATTGGAAGGCCTAATAGGGCCGCTGTGGCAGTTGGAAGATGAGGCAGGGAATCCATCCGAAATGCCTTACTAACCACTGCTTGGATTTTGCGGTCAAAATCTCAATGTTGCCGGATGTACTTCAAACTCCCAGGATCGAGTAATACACACACCAGGACATGCAAAAAGGTGTGCGCGAGTCATTGGAAGGCCTAATAGGGCCGCTGTGGCAGTTGGAAGATGAGGCAGGGAATCCATCCGAAATGCCTTACTAACCACTGCTTGGATTTTGCGGTCAAAATCTCAATGTTGCCGGATGTACTTCAAACTCCCAGGATCGATTAATACACACAACAGGACATGCAAAAAGGTGTGCGCGAGTCATTGAAGGCCTAATAGGGCCGCTGTGGCAGTTGGAAGATGAGGCAGGGAATCCATCCGAAATGCCTTACTAACCACTGCTTGGATTTTGCGGTCAAAATCTCAATGTTTCCGGATGTACTTCAAACTCCCAGGAACGATTAATACACACACCTGGACATGCAAAAAGGTGTGCGCGAGTCATTGGAAGGCCTAATAGGGCCGCTTTGGCAGTTGGTAGATGAGGCAGGGAATCCATCCGAAATGCCTTACTAACCACTGCTTGGATTTTGCGGTCAAAATCTCAATGTTGCCGGATGTACTTCAAACTCCCAGGATCGATTAATACACACACCTGGACATGCAAAAAGGTGTGCGCGAGTCATTGGAAGGCCTAATAGGGCCGCTGTGGCAGTTGGAAAATGAGGCAGGGAATCCATCCGAAATGCCTTACTAATCACTGCTTGGATTTTGCGGTCAAAATCTCAATGTTGCCGGATGTACCTCAAACTCTCAGGATCGATTAATACACACACCAGGACATGCAAAAAGGTGTGCGCGAGTCATTGGAAGGCCTAATAGGGCCACTGTGACAGTTGGAAGATGAGGCAGGGAATCCATCCGAAATGCCTTACTAATCACTGCTTGGATTTTGCGTTCAAAATCTCAATGTTGCCGGATGTACTTCAAACTCTCAGGATCGATTAATACACACACCAGGACATGCAAAACGGTGTGCGCAGGTCGTTGGTAGGCCTAATAGGGCCGCTATGGCAGTTGGAAGATGAGGCAGGGAATCCATCCGAAATGCCTTACTAACCACTGCTTGGATTTGTGGTCAAAATCTCAATGTTGCCGGATGTACTTCAAACTCCCAGGATCGATTAATACACACACCAGGACATGCAAAAAGGTGTGCGCGAGTCATTGGAAGGCCTAATAGGGCCGCTGTGGCAGTTGGAAGATGAGGCAGGGAATCCATCCGAAATGCCTTACTAACCACTGCTGGGATTTTGCAAAACCGCAAATGTTGCTGGATGTACTTCAAACTCCCAGGATCGATTAATATACACACCAGGACATGCAAGAAGGTGTACGCGAGTCATTGGAAGGCCTAATAGGGCCGCTGTGGCAGTTGGAAGATGAGGCAGGGAATCCATCCGAAATGCCTTACTAACCACTGCTTGGATTTTGCGGTCAAAATCTCAATGTTGCCGGATGTACTTCAAACTCTCAGGATCGATTAATACACACACCAGGACATGCAAAAAGGTGTGCGCGAGTCATTGGAAGGCCTAATAGGGCCGCTGTGGCAGTTGGAAGATGAGGCAGGGAATCCATCCGAAATGCCTTACTAACCACTGCTGGGATTTTGCAAAACCGCAAATGTTGCTGGATGTACTTCAAACTCCCAGGATCGATTAATACACACACCAGGACATGCAAAAAGGTGTGCGCGAGTCATTGGAAGGCCTAATAGGGCCGCTGTGGCAGTTGGAAGATGAGGCAGGGAATCCATCCGAAATGCCTTACTAACCACTGCTTGGATTTTGCGGTCCAAATCTCAATGTTGCCGGATGTACTTCAAACTCCCAGGATAGATTAATACACACACCAGGACATGCAAGAAGGTGTGCGCGAGTCATTGGAAGGCCTAATAGGGCCGCTGTGGCAGTTGGAAGATGAGGCAGGGATTCCATCCGATTAATACACACACCAGGACATGCAAGAAGGTGTGCGCGAGTCATTGGAAGGCCTAATAGGGCCGCTGTGGCAGTTGGAAGATGAGGCAGGGAATCCATCCGAAATGCCTTACTAACCACAGCTTGGATTTTGCGGTCAAAATCTCAATGTTGCCGGATGTACTTCAAACTCTCAGGATCGATTAATACATAAACCAGGACATGCAAAAAGGTGTGCGCGAGTCATTGGAAGGCCTAATAGGGCCGCTGTGGCAGTTGGAAGATGAGGCAGGGAATCCATCCGAAATGCCTTACTAACCACTGCTTGGATTTTGCGGTCAAAATCTCAATGTTGCCGGATGTACTTCAAACTCCCAGGATCGATTAATACACACACCTGGACATGCAAAAAGGTGTGCGCGAGTCATTGGAAGGCCTAATAGGGCCGCTGTGGCAGTTGGAAAATGAGGCAGGGAATCCATCCGAAATGCCTTACTAATCACTGCTTGGATTTTGCGGTCAAAATCTCAATGTTGCCGGATGTACCTCAAACTCTCAGGATCGATTAATACACACACCAGGACATGCAAAAAGGTGTGCGCGAGTCATTGGAAGGCCTAATAGGGCCACTGTGACAGTTGGAAGATGAGGCAGGGAATCCATCCGAAATGCCTTACTAATCACTGCTTGGATTTTGCGTTCAAAATCTCAATGTTGCCGGATGTACTTCAAACTCTCAGGATCGATTAATACACACACCAGGACATGCAAAACGGTGTGCGCAGGTCGTTGGTAGGCCTAATAGGGCCGCTATGGCAGTTGGAAGATGAGGCAGGGAATCCATCCGAAATGCCTTACTAACCACTGCTTGGATTTTGTGGTCAAAATCTCAATGTTGCCGGATGTACTTCAAACTCCCAGGATCGATTAATACACACACCAGGACATGCAAAAGGTGTGCGCGAGTCATTGGAAGGCCTAATAGGGCCGCTGTGGCAGTTGGAAGATGAGGCAGGGAATCCATCCGAAATGCCTTACTAACCACTGCTGGGATTTTGCAAAACCGCAAATGTTGCTGGATGTACTTCAAACTCCCAGGATCGATTAATATACACACCAGGACATGCAAGAAGGTGTACGCGAGTCATTGGAAGGCCTAATAGGGCCGCTGTGGCAGTTGGAAGATGAGGCAGGGAATCCATCCGAAATGCCTTACTAACCACTGCTTGGATTTTGCGGTCAAAATCTCAATGTTGCCGGATGTACTTCAAACTCTCAGGATCGATTAATACACACACCAGGACATGCAAAAAGGTGTGCGCGAGTCATTGGAAGGCCTAATAGGGCCGCTGTGGCAGTTGGAAGATGAGGCAGGGAATCCATCCGAAATGCCTTACTAACCACTGCTGGGATTTTGCAAAACCGCAAATGTTGCTGGATGTACTTCAAACTCCCAGGATCGATTAATACACACACCAGGACATGCAAGAAGGTGTGCGCGAGTCATTGGAAGGCCTAATAGGGCCGCTGTGGCAGTTGGAAGATGAGGCAGGGATTCCATCCGATTAATACACACACCAGGACATGCAAGAAGGTGTGCGCGAGTCATTGGAAGGCCTAATAGGGCCGCTGTGGCAGTTGGAAGATGAGGCAGGGAATCCATCCGAAATGCCTTACTAACCACAGCTTGGATTTTGCGGTCAAAATCTCAATGTTGCCGGATGTACTTCAAACTCTCAGGATCGATTAATACATAAACCAGGACATGCAAAAAGGTGTGCGCGAGTCATTGGAAGGCCTAATAGGGCCGCTGTGGCAGTTGGAAGATGAGGCAGGGAATCCATCCGAAATGCCTTACTAACCACTGCTTGGATTTTGCGGTCAAAATCTCAATGTTGCCGGATGTACTTCAAACTCCCAGGATCGATTAATACACACACCAGGACATGCAAAAAGGTGTGCGCCAGTCATTGGAAAGCCTAATAGGGCCGCTGTGGCAGTTGGAAGATGAGGCAGGGAATCCATCCGAAATGCCTTACTAACCACTGCTTGGATTTTGCGGTCAAAATCTCAATGTTGCCGGATGTACTTCAAACTCCCAGGATCGATTAATACACACACCAGGACATGCAAAAAGGTGTGCGCGAGCCATTGGAAGGCCTAATAGGGCCGCTGTGGCAGTTGGAAGATGAGGCAGGGAATCCATCCGAAATGCCTTACTAACCACTGCTTGGATTTTGCGGTCAAAATCTCAATGTTGCCGGATGTACTTCAAACTCCCAGGATCGATTAATACACACACCAGGACATGCAAAAAGGTGTGCGCGAGCCATTGGAAGGCCTAATAGGGTCGCTGTGGCAGTTGGAAGATGAGGCAGGGAATCCATCCGAAATGCCTTACTAACCACTGCTTGGATTTTGCGGTCAAAATCTCAATGTTGCCGGATGTACTTCAAACTCTCAGGATCGATTAATACACACACCAGGACATGCAAAACGGTGTGCGCGAGTCATTGGAAGGCCTAATAGGGCCGTTGTGGCAGTTGGAAGATGAGGCAGGGAATCCATCCGAAATGCCTTACTAACCACTGCTTGGATTTTGCGGTCAAAATCTCAATGTTGCCGGATGTACTTCAAACTCTCAGGATCGATTAATACACACACCAGGACAAGCAAAAAGGTGTGCGCGAGTCATTGGAAGGCCTAATAGGGCCGGTGTGGCAGTTGGAAGATGAGGCAGGGAATCCATCCGAAATGCCTTACTAACCACTGCTAGGAATTTGCAAAACCGCAAATGTTGCCGGATGTACTTCAAACTCCCAGGATCGATTAATACACATACCAGGACATACAAAAAGGTGTGCGCGAGTCATTGGAAGGTCTAATAGGGCCGCTGTGGCAGCTGCAAGATGAGTCAGGGAATCCATCCGAAATGCCTTATTAACCATTGCTTGGATTTTGCGGTCAAAATCTCAATGTTGCCGGATGTACTTCAAACTCTCAGGATCGATTATTAAACACACAAGGACATGCAAAAAGGTGTGCGCGATGCATTGGTAGGCCTAATAGGGCCGCTGTGGCAGTTGGAAGATGAGGCAGGGAATCCATCCGAAATGCCTTATTAACCATTGCTTGGATTTTGCGGTCAAAATCTCAATGTTGCCGGATGTACTTCAAACTCTCAGGATCGATTAATACACACTCCAGGACATGCAAAACGGTGTGCGCGAGCCATTGGAAGGCCTAATAGGGCCGTTGTGGCAGTTGGAAGATGAGGCAGGGAATCCATCCGAAATGCCTTACTAACCACTGCTTGGATTTTGCGTTCAAAATCTCAATGTTGCCGGATATACTTCAAACTCTCAGGATCGATTATTAAACACACAAGGACATGCAAAAAGGTGTGCGCGATGCATTGGTAGGCCTAATAGGGCCGCTGTGGCAGTTGGAAGATGAGGCAGGGAATCCATCCGAAATGCCTTATTAACCATTGCTTGGATTTTGCGGTCAAAATCTCAATGTTGCCGGATGTACTTCACACTCTCAGGATCGATTAATACACACACCAGGACATGCAAAACGGTGTGCGCGAGTCATTGGAAGGCCTAATAGGGCCGTTGTGGCAGTTGGAAGATGAGGCAGGGAATCCATCCGAAATGCCTTACTAACCACTGCTAGGATTTTGCAAAACCGCAAATGTTGCCGGATGTACTTCAAACTCCCAGGATCGATTAGTACACATACCAGGACATACAAAAAGGTGTGCGCGAGTCATTGGAAGGCCTAATAGGGCCGCTGTGGCAGTTGGAAGATGAGGCAGGGAATCCATCCGAAATGCCTTACTAACCACTGCTTGGATTTTGCGGTCAAAATCTCAATGTTGCCGGATGTACTTCAAACTCTCAGGATCGATTAATACACACACCAGGACATGCAAAACGGTGTGCGCGAGTCATTGGAAGGCCTAATAGGGCCGTTGTGGCAGTTGGAAGATGAGGCAGGGAATCCATCCGAAATGCCTTACTAACCACTGCTTGGATTTTGCGGTCAAAATCTCAATGTTGCCGGATGTACTTCAAACTCTCAGGATCGATTAATACACACACCAGGACAAGCAAAAAGGTGTGCGCGAGTCATTGGAAGGCCTAATAGGGCCGGTGTGGCAGTTGGAAGATGAGGCAGGGAATCCATCCGAAATGCCTTACTAACCACTGCTAGGATTTTGCAAAACCGCAAATGTTGCCGGATGTACTTCAAACTCCCAGGATCGATTAATACACATACCAGGACATACAAAAAGGTGTGCGCGAGTCATTGGAAGGTCTAATAGGGCCGCTGTGGCAGCTGCAAGATGAGTCAGGGAATCCATCCGAAATGCCTTACTAACCAGTGCTTGGATTTTGCGTTCAAAATCTCAATGTTGCCGGATGTACTTCAAACTCTCAGGATCGATTAATACACACACTAGGACATGCAAAAAGATGTGCGCGAGTCATTGGAAGGCCTAATAGGGCCGCTGTGGCAGTTGGAAGATGAGGCAGGGAATCCATCCGAAATGCCTTACTAACCACTGCTTGGATTTTGCGGTCAAAATCGCAATGTTGCCGGATGTACTTCAAACTCCCAGGATCGATTAATACACACACCAGGACATGCAAAAAGGTGTGCGCGAGCCATTGGAAGGCCTAATAGGGCCGCTGTGGCAGTTGGAAGATGAGGCAGGGAATCCATCCGAAATGCTTTACTAACCACTGCTTGGATTTTGCGTTTAAAATCTCAATGTTGCCGGATGTACTTCAAACTCTCAGGATCGATTATTAAACACACAAGGACATGCAAAAAGGTGTGCGCGATGCATTGGTAGGCCTAATATACCGCTGTGGCAGTTGGAAGATGAGGCAGGGAATCCATCCGAAATGCCTTATTAACCATTGCTTGGATTTTGCGGTCAAAATCTCAATGTTTCCGGATGTACTTCAAACTCTCAGGATCGATTAATACACACACCAGGACATGCAAAACGGTGTGCGCGAGTCATTGGAAGGCCTAATAGGGCCGCTGTGGCAGTTGGAAGATGAGGCAGGGAATCCATCCGAAATGCCTTACAAGATGAGGCAGGGAATCCATCCGAAATGCCTTACTAACCACTGCTTGGATTTTGCGGTCAAAATCTCAATGTTGCCGGATGTACTTCAAACTCTCAGGATCGATTAATACACACACCAGGACAAGCAAAAAGGTGTGCGCGAGTCATTGGGAGGCCTAATAAGGCCGGTGTGGCAGTTGGAAGATGAGGCAGGGAATCCATCCGAAATGCCTTACTAACCACTGCTAGGATTTTGCAAAACCGCAAATGTTGCCGGATGTACTTCAAACTCCCAGGATCGATTGATACACATACCAGGACATACAAAAAGGTGTGCGCGAGTCATTGGAAGGTCTAATAGGGCCGCTGTGGCAGCTGCAAGATGAGTCAGGGAATCCATCCGAAATGCCTTACTAACCAGTGCTTGGATTTTGCGGTCAAAATCTCAATGTTGCCGGATGTACTTCAAACTCCCAGGATCGATTAATACACACACTAGGACATGCAAAAAGATGTGCGCGAGTCATTTGAAGGCCTAATAGGGCCGCTGTGGCAGTTGGAAGATGAGGCAGGGAATTCATCCGAAATGCCTTACTAACCACTGCTTGGATTTTGCGGTCAAAATCTCAATGTTGCCGGATGTACTTCAAACTCTCAGGATCGATTAATACACACACCAGGATATGCAAAAAGGTGTGCGCGAGTCATTGGAAGGCCTAATAGGGCCGCTGTGGCAGCTGCAAGATGAGTCAGGGAATCCATCCGAAATGCCTTACTAACCAGTGCTTGGATTTTGCGGTCAAAATCTCAATGTTGCCGGATGTACTTCAAACTCCCAGGATCGATTAATACACACACTAGGACATGCAAAAAGATGTGCGCGAGTCATTTGAAGGCCTAATAGGGCCGCTGTGGCAGTTGGAAGATGAGGCAGGGAATTCATCCGAAATGCCTTACTAACCACTGCTTGGATTTTGCGGTCAAAATCTCAATGTTGCCGGATGTACTTCAAACTCTCAGGATCGATTAATACACACAGTAGGACATGCAAAAAGATGTGCGCGAGTCATTTGAAGGCCTAATAGGGCCGCTGTGGCAGTTGGAAGATGAGGCAGGGAATTCATCCGAAATGCCTTACTAACCACTGCTTGGATTTTGCGGTCAAAATCTCAATGTTGCCGGATGTACTTCAAACTCTCAGGATCGATTAATACACACACCAGGACATGCAAAAAGGTGTGCGCGAGTCATTGGAAGGCCTAATAGGGCCGCTGTGGCAGTTGGAAGATGAGGCAGGGAATCCATCCGAAATGCCTTACTAACCACTGCTTGGATTTTGCGGTCAAAATCTCAATGTTGTACACCAGGACATGCAAAAAGGTGTGCGCGAGTCATTGGAAGGCCTAATAGGGCCGCTGTGGCAGTTGGATGATGAGGCATGGAATCCATCCGAAATGCCTTACTAACCACAGCTTGGATTTTGCGGTCAAGATCTCAATGTTGCCGGATGTACTTCAAACTCTCAGGATCGATTAGTGCACACACCAGGACATGCAAAAAGGTGTGCGCAAGTTGTTGGTAGGCCTAATAGGGCCGCTGTGGCAGTGGGAAGAATAACTCGTAAAATGATTAAATTTCACGACCTTTCTGATGTCGCGAAATGCTTTCCATTGCATCAGGATCGATTAGTACACGTAAGAAAACATGGAAACAGGTGTGCGCGATGCATTGGTAGGCCTAATAGGGCCGCTGTGGCAGATGGAAGATGAGGCAGGGAATCCATCCGAAATGCCTTACTAACCACTGCTTGGATTTTGCGGTCAAAATTTCAATGTTGCCGGATGTACTTCAAACTCTCAGGATCGATTAATACCCACACCAGAACATGCAAAAAGGTGTGCGCGAGTCATTGGAAGGCCTAATAGGGCCGCTGTGGCAGTTGGAAGATGAGGCAGGGAATCCATTCGAAATGCCTTACTAACCACTGCTTGGATTTTGCGGTCAAAATTTCAATGTTGCCGGATGTACTTCAAACTCTCAGGATCGATTAATACACACACCAGGACATGCAAAAAGGTGTGCGCGAGTCATTTTAAGGCCTAATAGGGCCGCTGTGGCAGTGGGAAGAATAACTCGTAAAATGATTAAATTTCACGACCCCGGGTATGTAAAATTGATTGAAATTTCAGATGTCGCCAAATGCTTTCCATTGCATCAGAATCGATTAATACACGTAAGAAAACATGGAAACAGGTGTGCGCGATGCATTGGAAGGCCTAATAGGGCCGCTGTGGCAGTTGGAAGATGAGGCAGGGAATCCATCCGAAATGCCTTAATAACCACTGCTTGGATTTTGCGGTCAAAATCTCAATGTTGCCGGATGTACTTCAAACTCTCAGGATCGATCAATACACACACCAGGACATGCAGAAAGGTGTGCGCAAGTCGTTGGAAGGCCTAATAGGGCCGCTGTGGCAGTTGGAAAATGAGGCAGGGAATCCATCCGAAATGCCTTAATAACCACTGCTTGGATTTTGCGGTCAAAATCTCAATGTTGCCGGATGTACTTCAAACTCTCAGGATCGATCAATACACACACCAGGACATGCAAAAAGGTGTGCGCAAGTCGTTGGTAGGCCTAATAGGGCCGCTGTGGCAGTGGGAAGAATAACTCGTAAAATGATTAAATTTCACGACCCCGGGTATGTAAAATTGATTGAAATTTCTGATGTCGCGAAATGCTTTCCATTGCATCAGGATCGATTAATACACGTAAGAAAACATGGAAACAGGTGTGCGCGATGCATTGGTAGGGCTAATAGGGCCGCTGTGGCAGTTGGAAGATGAGGCAGGGAATCCATCTGAAATGCCTTACTAACCATTGCTTGGATTTTGCGGTCAAAATCTCAATGTTGCCGGATGTACTTCAAACTCTCAGGATCGATTAATACACACACCAGGACATGCAAAAAGGTGTGCGCAAGTCGTTGGTAGGCCTGATAGGGCCGCTGTGGCAGTGGGAAGAATAACTCGTAAAATGATTAAATTTCACGACCCCGGGTATGTAAAATTGATTGAAATTTCTGATGTCGCGAAATGCTTTCCATTGCATCAGGATCGATTAATACACGTAAGAAAACATGGAAACAGGTGTGCGCGATGCATTGGTAGGCCTAATAGGGCCGCTGTGGCAGTTGGAAGATGAGGCAGGGAATCCATCCGAAATGCCTTACTAACCACTGCTTGGATTTTGCGGTCAAAATCTCAATGTTGCCGGATGTACTTCAAACTCTCAGGATCGATTAATACACACACCAGGATATGCAAAAAGGTGTGCGCAAGTCGTTGGTAGGCCTAATAGGACAGCTGTGGCAGTTGGAAGATGAGGCAGGGAATCCATCCGAAATGCCTTACTTACCACTGCTTGGATTTTGCGGTCAAAATCTCAATGTTGCCGGATGTGCTTCAAACTCTCAGGATCGATTAATACACACACCAGGACATGCAAAAAGGTGTGCGCGATGCATTGGTAGGCCTAATAGGGCCGCTGTGGCAGTTGGAAGATGAGGCAGGGAATCCATCCGAAATGCCTTACTAACCACTGCTTGGATTTTGCGGTCAAAATCTCAATGTTGCCGGATGTACTTCAAACTCTCAGGATCGATTAATACACACACCAGGACATGCAATAAGGTGTGCGCTAGTCATTGGAAGGCCTAATAGGGCCGCTGTGGCAGTTGGAAGATGAGGCAGGGAATCCATCCGAAACGCCTTACTAACCACTGCTTGGATTTTGCGGTCAAAATCTCAATGTTGCCGGATGTACTTCAAACTCTCAGGATCGATTAATACACACACCAGGACATGTAAAAAGGTGTGCGCGAGTCATTGGAAGGCCTAATAGGGCCGCTGTGGCAGTTGGAAGATGAGGCAGGGAATCCATCCGAAATGCCTTACTAACCACTGCTTGGATTTTGCGGTCAAAATCTCAATGTTGCCGGATGTACTTCAAACTCTCAGGATCGATTAATACACACACCAGGACATGCAAAAAGGTGTGCGCGATGCATTGGTAGGCCTTATAGGGCCGCTGTGGCAGTTGGAAGATGAGGCAGGGAATCCATCCGAAATGCCTTACTAACCACTGCTTGGATTTTGCGGTCAAAATCTCAATGTTGCCGGATGTACTTCAAACTCTCAGGATCGATTAATACACACACCAGGACATGCAAAAAGGTGTGCGCTAGTCATTGGAAGGCCTAATAGGGCCGCTGTGGCAGTTGGAAGATGAGGCAGGGAATCCATCCGAAACGCCTTACTAACCACTGCTTGGATTTTGCGGTCAAAATCTCAATGTTGCCGGATGTACTTCAAACTCTCAGGATCGATTAATACACACACCAGGACATGCAAAAAGGTGTGCGCGAGTCATTGGAAGGCCTTATAGGGCCGCTTTGGCAGTTGGAAGATGAGGCAGGGAATCCATCCGAAATGCGTTACTAACCACTGCTTGGATTTTGCGGTCAAAATCTCAATGTTGCCGGATGTACTTCAAACTCTCAGGATCGATTAATACACACACCAGGACATGCAAAAAGGTGTGCGCAAGTCGTTGGTAGGCCTGATAGGGCCGCTGTGGCAGTGGGAAGAATAACTCGTAAAATGATTAAATTTCACGACCCCGGGTATGTAAAATTGATTGAAATTTCTGATGTCGCGAAATGCTTTCCATTGCATCAGGATCGATTAATACACGTAAGAAAACATGGAAACAGGTGTGCGCGATGCATTGGTAGGCCTAATAGAGCCGCTGTGGCAGTTGGAAGATGAGGCAGGGAATCCATCCGAAATGCCTTAGTAACCACTGCTTGGATTTTGCGGTCAAAATCTCAATGTTGCCGGATGTACTTCAAACTCTCAGGATCGATTAATACACACACCAGGACATGCAATAAGGTGTGCGCTAGTCATTGGAAGGCCTAATAGGGCCGCTGTGGCAGTTGGAAGATGAGGCAGGGAATCCATCCGAAACGCCTTACTAACCACTGCTTGGATTTTGCGGTCAAAATCTCAATGTTGCCGGATGTACTTCAAACTCTCAGGATCGATTAATACACACACCAGGACATGCAAAAAGGTGTGCGCGAGTCATTGGAAGGCCTTATAGGGCCGCTGTGGCAGTTGGAAGATAAGGCAGGGAATCCATCCGAAATGCGTTACTAACCACTGCTTGGATTTTGCGGTCAAAATCTCAATGTTGCCGGATGTACTTCAAACTCTCAGGATCGATTAATACACACACCAGGACATGCAAAAAGGTGTGCGCAAGTCGTTGGTAGGCCTGATAGGGCCGCTGTGGCAGTGGGAAGAATAACTCGTAAAATGATTAAATTTCACGACCCCGGGTATGTAAAATTGATTGAAATTTCTGATGTCGCGAAATGCTTTCCATTGCATCAGGATCGATTAATACACGTAAGAAAACATGGAAACAGGTGTGCGCGATGCATTGGTAGGCCTAATAGGGCCGCTGTGGCAGTTGGAAGATGAGGCAGGGAATCCATCCGAAATGCCTTAGTAACCACTGCTTGGATTTTGCGGTCAAAATCTCAATGTTGCCGGATGTACTTCAAACTCTCAGGATCGATTAATACACACACCAGGACATGCAAAAAGGTGTGCGCAAGTCGTTGGTAGGCCTGATAGGGCCGCTGTGGCAGTGGGAAGAATAACTCGTAAAATGATTAAATTTCACGACCCCGGGTATGTAAAATTGATTGAAATTTCAGATGTCGCGAAATGCTTTCCATTGCATCAGGATCGATTAATACACGTAAGAAAACATGGAAACATGTGTGCGCGATGCATTGGTAGGCCTAATAGAGCCGCTGTGGCAGTTGGAAGATGAGGCAGGGAATCCATCCGAAATGCCTTACTAACCAGTGCTTGGATTTTGCGGTCAAAATCTCAATGTTGCCGGATGTACTTCAAACTCTCAGGATCGATTAATACACACACCAGGACATGCAAAAAGATGTGCGCAAGTCGTTGGTAGGCCTGATAGGGCCGCTGTGGCAGTGGGAAGAATAACTCGTAAAATGATTAAATTTCACGACCCCGGGTATGTAAAATTGATTGAAATTTCAGATGTCGCGAAATGCTTTCCATTGCATCAGGATCGATTAATACACGTAAGAAAACATGGAAACATGTGTGCGCGATGCATTGGTAGGCCTAATAGAGCCGCTGTGGCAGTTGGAAGATGAGGCAGGGAATCCATCCGAAATGCCTTACTAACCAGTGCTTGGATTTTGCGGTCAAAATCTCAATGTTGCCGGATGTACTTCAAACTCTCAGGATCGATTAATACACACACCAGGACATGCAAAAAGGTGTGCGCAAGTCGTTGGTAGGCCTAATAGGGCAGCTGTGGCAGTTGGAAGATGAGGCAGGGAATCCATCCGAAATGCCTTACTAACCACTGCTTGGATTTTGCGGTCAAAATCTCAATGTTGCCGGATGTACTTCAAACTCTCAGGATCGATTAATACACACACCAGGACATGCAAAAAGATGTGCGCAAGTCGTTGGTAGGCCTGATAGGGCCGCTGTGGCAGTGGGAAGAATAACTCGTAAAATGATTAAATTTCACGACCCCAGGTATGTAAAATTGATTGAAATTTCTGATGTCGCGAAATGCTTTCCATTGCATCAGGATCGATTAATACACGTAAGAAAACATGGAAACAGGTGTGCGCGATGCATTGGTAGGCCTAATAGGGCCGCTGTGGCAGTTGGAAGATGAGGCGGGGAATCCATCCGAAATGCCTTACTAACCACTGCTTGGATTTTGTGGTCAAAATCTCAATGTTGCCGGATGTACTTCAAACTCTCAGGATCGATTAATACACACACCAAGACATGCAAAAAGATGTGCGCAAGTCGTTGGTAGGCCTGATAGGGCCGCTGTGGCAGTGGGAAGAATAACTCGTAAAATGATTAAATTTCACGACCCCGGGCATGTAAAATTGATTGAAATTTCTGATGTCGCGAAATGCTTTCCATTGCATCAGGATCGATTAATACACGTAAGAAAACATGGAAACAGGTGTGCGCGATGCATTGGTAGGGCTAATAGGGCAGCTGTGGCAGTTGGAAGATGAGGCAGGGAATCCATCCGAAATGCCTTACTAACCACTGCTTGGATTTTGCGGTCAAAATCTCAATGTTGCCGGATGTACTTCAAACTCTCAGGATCGATTAATACACACACCAGGACATGCAAAAAGGTGTGCGCAAGTCGTTGGTAGGCCTAATAGGGCAGCTGTGGCAGTTGGAAGATGAGGCAGGGAATCCATCCGAAATGCCTTACTAACCACTGCTTGGATTTTGCGGTCAAAATCTCAATGTTGCCGGATGTACTTCAAACTCTCAGGATCGATTAATACACACACCAGGACATGCAAAAAGATGTGCGCAAGTCGTTGGTAGGCCTGATAGCGCCGCTGTGGCAGTGGGAAGAATAACTCGTAAAATGATTAAATTTCTCGACCCCGGGTATGTGAAATTGATTGAAATTTCTGATGTCGCGAAATGCTTTCCATTGCATCAGGATCGATTAATACACGTAAGAAAACATGGAAACAGGTGTGCGCGATGCATTGGTAGGCCTAATAGGGCCGCTGTGGCAGTTGGAAGATGAGGCAGGGAATCCATCCGAAATGCCTTACTAACCACTGCTTGGATTTTGCGGTCAAAATCTCAATGTTGCCGGATGTACTTCAAACTCTCAGGATCGATTAATACACACACCAGGACATGCAAAAAGGTGTGCGCAAGTCGTTGGTAGGCCTAATAGGGCAGCTGTGGCAGTTGGAAGATGAGGCAGGGAATCCATCCGAAGTGCCTTACTAACCACTGCTTGGATTTCGATTGGATCGATTAATACACACACCAGGACATGCAAAAAGGTGTGCGCAAGTCGTTGGTAGGCCTAATAGGGCAGCTGTGGCAGTTGGAAGATGAGGCAGGGAATCCATCCGAAATGCCTTACTAACCACTGCTTGGATTTTGCGGTCAAAATCTCAATGTTGCCGGATGTACTTCAAACTCTCAGGATCGATTAATACACACACCAGGACATGCAAAAAGGTGTGCGCGAGTCATTGGAAGGCCTAATAGGGCCGCTGTGGCAGTTGGAAGATGAGGCAGGGAATCCATCCGAAATGCCTTCCTAACCACTGCTTGGATTTTGCGGTCAAAATCTCAATGTTGCCGGATGTACTTCAAACTCTCAGGATCGATTAATACACACACCAGGACATGCAAAAAGGTGTGCGCAAGTCGTTGGTAGGCCTAATAGGGCAGCTGTGGCAGTTGGAAGATGAGGCAGGGAATCCATCCGAAATGCCTTACTAACCACTGCTTGGATTTTGCGGTCAAAATCTCAATGTTGCCGGATGTACTTCAAACTCTCAGGATCGATTAATACACACACCAGGACATGCAAAAAGGTGTGCGCGAGTCATTGGAAGGCCTAATAGGGCCGCTGTGGCAGTTGGAAGATGAGGCAGGGAATCCATCCGAAATGCCTTCCTAACCACTGCTTGGATTTTGCGGTCAAAATCTCAATGTTGCCGGATGTACTTCAAACTCTCAGGATCGATTAATACACACACCAGGACATGCAAAAAGGTGTGCGCAAGTCGTTGGTAGGTCTAATAGGGCCGCTGTGGCAGTTGGAAGATGAGGCAGGGAATCCATCCGAAATGCCTTAATAACCACTGCTTGGATTTTGCGGTCAAAATCTCAATGTTGCCGGATGTACTTCAAACTCTCAGGATCGATTAATACACACACCAGGACATGCAAAAAGGTGTGCGCAAGTCGTTGGTAGGCCTAATAGGGCCGCTGTGGCAGTTGGAAGATGAGGCAGGGAATCCATCCGAAATGCCTTACTAACCACTGCTTGGATTTTGCGGTCAAAATCTCAATGTTGCCGGATGTACTTCAAACTCTCAGGATCGATTAATACACACACCAGGACATGCAAAAAGGTGTGCGCGGGTCATTGGAAGGCCTAATAGGGCCCCTGTGGCAGTTGGAAGATGAGGCAGGGAATCCATCCGAAATGCCTTACTAAACACTGCTTGGATTTTGCGGTCAAAATCTCAATGTTGCCGGATGTACTTCAAACTCTCAGGATCGATTAATACACACACCAGGACATGCAAAAAGGTGTGCGCGGGTCATTGGAAGGCCTAATAGGGCCCCTGTGGCAGTTGGAAGATGAGGCAGGGAATCCATCCGAAATGCCTTACTAACCACTGCTTGGATTTTGCGGTCAAAATCTCAATGTTGCCGGATGTACTTCAAACTCTCAGGATCGATTAATACACACACCAGGACATGCAAAAAGATGTGCGCAAGTCGTTGGTAGGCCTGATAGGGCCGCTGTGGCAGTGGGAAGAATAACTCGTAAAATGATTTAATTTCACGACCCCGGGTATGTAAAATTGATTGAAATTTCTGATGTCGCGAAATGCTTTCCATTGCATCAGGATCGATTAATACACGTAAGAAAACATGGAAACAGGTGTGCGCGATGCATTGGTAGGAATAATAGGGCCGCTGTGGCAGTTGGAAGATGAGGCAGGGAATCCATCCGAAATGCCTTACTAACCACTGCTTGGATTTTGCGGTCAAAATCTCAATGTTGCCGTATGTACTTCAAACTCTCAGGATCGATTAATACACACACCAGGACATGCAAAAAGGTGTGCGCAAGTCGTTGGTAGGCCTAATAGGGCAGCTGTGGCAGTTGGAAGATGAGGCAGGGAATCCATCCGAAATGCCTTACTAACCACTGCTTGGATTTTGCGGTCAAAATCTCAATGTTGCCGGATGTACTTCAAACTCTCAGGATCGATTAATACACACACCAGGACATGCAAAAAGGTGTGCGCAAGTCGTTGGTAGGCCTAATAGGGCAGCTGTGGCAGTTGGAAGATGAGGCAGGGAATCCATCCGAAATGCCTTACTAACCACTGCTTGGATTTTGCGGTCAAAATCTCAATGTTGCCGGATGTACTTCAAACTCTCAGGATCGATTAATACACACACCAGGACATGCAAAAAGGTGTGCGCGAGTCGTTGGTAGGCCTGATAGGGCCGCTGTGGCAGTGGGAAGATGAGGCAGGGAATCCATCCGAAATGCCTTACTAACCACTGCTTGGATTTTGCGGTCAAAATCTCAATGTTGCCGGATGTACTTCAAACTCTCAGGATCGATTAATACACACACCAGGACATGCAAAAAGGTGTGCGCAAGTCGTTGGTAGGCCTAATAGGGCAGCTGTGGCAGTTGGAAGATGAGGCAGGGAATCCATCCGAAATGCCTTACTAACCACTGCTTGGATTTTGCGGTCAAAATCTCAATGTTGCCGGATGTACTTCAAACTCTCAGGATCGATTAAGACACACACCAGGACATGCAAAAAGGTGTGCGCGAGTCATTGGAAGGCCTAATAGGGCCGCTGTGGCAGTTGGAAGATGAGGCAGGGAATCCATCCGAAATGCCTTCCTAACCACTGCTTGGATTTTGCGGTCAAAATCTCAATGTTGCCGGATGTACTTCAAACTCTCAGGATCGATTAATACACACACCAGGACATGCAAAAAGGTGTGCGCGAGTCGTTGGTAGGCCTGATAGGGCCGCTGTGGCAGTGGGAAGAATAACTCGTAAAATGATTAAATTTCACGACCCCGGGTATGTAAAATTGATTGAAATTTCTGATGTCGCGAAATGCTTTCCATTGCATCAGGATCGATTAATACACGTAAGAAAACATGGAAACAGGTGTGCGCGATGCATTGGTAGGCCTAATAGGGCCGCTGTGGCAGTTGGAAGATGAGGCAGGGAATCCATCCGAAATGCCTTACTAACCACTGCTTGGATTTTGCGGTCAAAATCTCAATGTTGCCGGATGTACTTCAAACTCTCAGGATCGATTAATACACACACCAGGACATGCAAAAAGGTGTGCGCGAGTCATTGGAAGGCCTAATAGGGCGGCTGTGGCAGTTGGGAGATGATGCAGGGAATCCATCCGAAATGCCTTACTAACCACTGCTTGGATTTTGCGGTCAAAATCTCAATGTTGCCGGATGTACTTCAAACTCTCAGGATCGATTAATACACACACCAGGACATGCAAAAAGGTGTGCGCGAGTCATTGGAAGGCCTAATAGGGCCGCTGTGGCAGTGGGAAGAATAACTCGTAAAATGATTAAATTTCACGACCACGGGTATGTAAAATTGATTGAAATTTCTGATGTCGCGAAATGCTTTCCATTGCATCAGGATCGATTAATACACGTAAGAAAACATGGAAACAGGTGTGCGCGATGCATTGGTAGGCCTAATAGGGCCGCTGTGGCAGTTGGAAGATGAGGCAGGGAATCCATCCGAAATGCCTTACTAACCACTGCTTGGATTTTGCGGTCAAAATCTCAATGTTGCCGGATGTACTTCAAACTCTCAGGATCGATTAATACACACACCAGGACATGCAAAAAGGTGTGCGCGATGCATTGGTAGGCCTAATAGGGCCGCTGTGGCAGTTGGAAGATGAGGCAGGGAATCCATCCGAAATGCCTTACTAACCACTGCTTGGATTTTGCGGTCAAAATCTCCATGTTACCGGATGTACTTCAAACTCTCAGGATCGATTAATACACACACCAGGACATGCAAAAAGGTGTGCGCGAGTCATTGGAAGGCTTAATAGGGCCGCTGTGGAAGTTGGAAGATGAGGCAGGGAATCCATCCGAAACGCCTTACTAACCACTGCTTGGATTTTGCGGTCAAAATCTCAATGTTGCCGGATGTACCTCAAACTCTCAGGATCGATTAATACACACACCAGGACATGCAAAAAGGTGTGCGCGATGCATTGGTAGGCCTAATAGGGCCGCTGTGGCAGTTGGAAGATGAGGCAGGGAATCCATCCGAAATGCCTTACTAACCACTGCTTGGATTTTGCGGTCAAAATCTCAATGTTGCCGGATGTACTTCAAACTCTCAGGATCGATTAATACACACACCAGGACATGCAAAAAGGTGTGCGCAAGTCGTTGGTAGGCCTAATAGGGCCGCTGTGGCAGTTGAAAGATGAGGCAAGAAATCCATCCGAAATGCCTTACTAACCACTGCTTGGATTTTGCGGTCAAAATCTCAATGTTGCCGGATGTACTTCAAACTCTCAGCATCGATTAATACACACACCAGGACATGCAAAAAGGTGTGCGCGAGTCATTGGAAGGCCTAATAGGGCCGCTGCGGCAGTTGGGAGATGAGGCAGGGAATCCATCCGAAATGCCTCCATTGCATCAGGATCGATTAATACATGTAAGAAAACATGGAAACAGGTGTGCGCGATGCATTGGTAGGCCTAATAGGGCCGCTGTGGCAGTTTGAAGATGAGGCAGGGAATCCATCCGAAATGCCTTACTAACCACTTCTTGGATTTTGCGGTCAAAATCTCAATGTTGCCGGATGTACTTCAAACTCTCAGGATCGATTAATACACACACCAGGACATGCAAAAAGGTGTGCGCGAGTCAATGGAAGGCCTAATAGGGCCGCTGCGGCAGTTGGGAGATGAGGCAGGGAATCCATCCGAAATGCCTTACTAACCACTGCTTGGATCTTACGGTCAAAATCTCAATGTTGCCGGATGTACTTCAAACTCTCAGGATCGATTAATACACACACCAGGACATGCAAAAAGGTGTGCGCGAGTCATTGGAAGGCCTAATAGGGCCGCTGTGGCAGTTGGAAGATGAGGCAGGGAATCCATCCGAAATGCCTTACTAAACCTATTAGGCGTACCAATGTCTCGCACACCTGCTTCCATGTTTTCTTACGTGTATTAATCGATCCTTATGCAATGGAAAGCATTTCGCGACATCAGAAATTTCAATCAATTTATTTCTTTCTTAAGCGCCAGGAATCAACACTGCAGTCTTGCGTATTGTCCAGCTTTCGGCTCCATAGAGCAGGGCTGGCAAAATAAGACTTTTGTAGAGCATGACTTTGGTCCTTCGACTCAGGAGTTTCGAGCCCAGCTGTTTTGACAAAACGAAGTAGCATCGGTTGCCAAGGGTGATTCTACGTCGTATCTCCACTACGATGTCATTCGTGGAGTTTACATTTGCCCCGAGGTGGACAAACTCCTTTACTACCTCGAAATTGTAGCTGTCGATTGTGACGTTTTGGCCTAGGTGGTGTGCGGCGAATCGTTTTTTGCTCGACAGCATATATTTTGTCTTGTCCTTGTTGATCTTAAGACCAGCTCGTTTCGCCTGTTCCTCAATTCCCGTAAAGTTTTCCACTATGGCACGTTGGGACCGCGCTATAGTGTCGATGTCATGCGCGTATCCCAACAGCTGGAATGAGTCATAGAAGATAGCGCCTTCCGTGTTGACTTTTACCTGCCGCACTATCTTCTCCAGTACCAAATTGAAGAAATCACACGACAGCGCCCGGTGCAGGTTTCGAACGGTTTTTGAACCGAACTGCTCGGTGCATCGCGTATGTGTTAGCGTGGTGCGACACAACCGTATCAGTTTTCCCGGGATCCCGAATTCGGCCATCGCTTCAAGTAGATCCTTGCGATGAATGCTGTCGTGTGCGGCTTTAAAATCGATTAACAGATGGTGAGTATCGATTTGAAGTCGCTGGTCTTCTGACTTAGTGTGAAGATTTGGTCTATAGTCGGTTTGCCGGAACCCGCACTGCTACGTGACGATTAGTGCTGTGCAAAACGCTGGATAGGGTCTTGTAGGCGACATTAAGCAGGGATATGCCTCTATTGTTCTTGCAGGAGGTAGGATAGCCTTTTTTGTTGATGGGGCACATGGAGCTGATATTCCAGTCATCGTCTTCCCAAATTCGGCAAATGATCTGGTGCATGCTCCCTATTAGAGCATTGCCACCACTTTTAAAGAGCTCCGATGGTGAGCCATTTGAGCCTGCGGCTTTGTTGTTCTGCCAACTTGCTTGGTGGGAAGTCTACTTCGTCGACTGGAGTTGTGATTTACTGGTTCCCTATTACTCTCTCCTTGTCAGGCCCGCTAAGAACCTGTTGGAAGTGTTGCTTAAACACATCCACTATTCCCTGTGGGTCTCTTGCTTGTCCCTAGACTCTTCGATATCCTTGAGCTGGGAGGTTGCAAGAGACCCTTTCTTCAGGCGTAGAAGCTTTTTCTCCTCCCGTCTTCTAGCCCGGTACTCCTCTTGCGCTGCTCTTCTTTGCAGGGCTTTTTGATAAGCCTTGTCTGTAGCAAGTTTTTTCTGCTCACACTCGCCATCATACCACGGGTTTCTTGTAGGTACCACACCCTAGTAGTAGCTTAAGGTAGTTTCCGCTACCTCTTTGATGGCCGTGCGGCTATGCAACCACATCTCGTTGGCACTTGACGTAAGCATACCGGAGAGTCTCTCACTTAATTGCTCTTCGTAGGCTTTGGCAATCTACGGTGTGCATAGGCGTCCAATGTCAAAAGTTCTCTTTGTCGGCTGGTGCAGCTTTCTGACATTGGACAGTCGAGCTCTGAATCTTGCTGCAACAAGAAAGTGGTCAGAGTCGACGTTTGCCCCCCTGAATGTTCGCACATCCAGGATATTTGACGCGTATCGACGCGTCAATAAGCACATGGTCGATTTGGTTGGCGGTTCGACCATCCGGGGATCGCCAGGTTGCTGTGTGGATTTTTTTGCGAGGGAACCTTGTGCTGCTTATGACCATATTACGTGCTGTCGCAAAGTCTGTGAGTCGGAAGCCGTTATCTGTTGTCGTGTCGTGGAGTCTGTGCTTTCCGATCACTCCGCCAAAGATGTTTTCCTTACCGATTTAAGCATTGAAGTCTCCGAGTACGATTTTGCCATCGTAATCCGGATAGTCTCCGTAGACACCTTCCAAGAGGTCGTAAAAATCCTCTTTGACAGAGTCTTCAGCTTCGTCGGTAGGGGCGTGTTCACATATGAGGCTGATGGTGTACAATCTGCTTTGGGTGCGCATCACTGCCAGGTGATCGCTTATCGATTTGAAGTCGATTACCTTCGACCTTAGCCGTTTTCCCACGACGAATCCGCATCCAAATATGTGCACCCTTTTGTGACAGCTGTAATATATGTCGCACTCTTTCTTTTTCATAATCCCTTGTCCTATCCAGCGTATTTCCTGGAGCGCAGTAATATTCGCTTTATACTGTGTGAGGATATTTTCTGGTTTTTGTGCGGCCCCTGGAGTGTAGAGTGTTCTTACATTCCGGGAGCACACTCGCAAATCGTAGTCCTTTTTCGCGCCGTGTCGTCGTTCGGATTCCGTCCGTTTTTCCGAGGCTGCTTGACTTCCGTAACAGTTTTTTTTTTTTCTTGGGTGGGTTGTTAGCCCTCCGCACAACCGCTGGGAAAACGCTGCATGCATTGGTTCACCTCACAACGAGTGTTGTGAGAGCTATCCAGGGGGCCCCGCTGCGTGCCAACTTGATCTATGCATCGACGAGGATCGTTGCTGGCATCCCGCCAAGTTGAGAGCGATCAGCAACTTTGCCCTGTGAGCATAGACCCTGCCCAATCTGGCATACAAAAAATGTATGCCAGATGGAAAGCAGCCTCTTATTCTTCTAATGGCGCTACAGTCCGGAGTGAACCTGGGAATCAGCCAACAAGACTCTCCAGCTGGCACGATCCATAGTCAGCTGCCTCCAATTTTGCACTCCAAGTTGGTTGAGGTCCTTCTCCACTTGAGTGCGCCATCGGCTTCATGGTCGTCTCTCTATTGCGTTGTCCCACTGGTTCGAAGTCGAAGACTCTCCGGGCTGGAGCTGTGTTGCCCATGCGCTCTACATGGTCTAGCCATCTTAGGCATTGAATTCGTATACGCCTGACTACACGCATGTCGCCGTTCAGCCCGTACAGTTCGTGGTTAAATCTTCTCCTCCTGAACCCGTCAACACAAACAGCACCAACGATCGCAAGTAGAATTTTTTCTCAAAGAGACCAAGGACTTCTTCATTCGCTTTCGAGATTATCTATGCCTCCGAGCCATATAGCAGGACTGGGATGATCAGTGTCTTATATAGAGTCAACTTGTTTCTTCGAGAAAGGGCTCTATTACTTGATTGTCTCTTGAGCCCAAACAAACAGCGTTTGGCAAGAGTAATTCTGCGCTTTATCTCGGTAGTGGTGATTATGTCCCAATTTACTTTTGAGCCTAGGTAAACACAGTCGTTGACTACCTAAAAGTTTCTGCTGCCCATTATGAACCTCTGTCCGAGACGTCGATGTTGTGCGTCCTTTCGTGATGACAGCAAGTACTTTGTTTTGCCCTGGTTTATCGCTAGACCCATTTTAGCCGCTTACGCTTCAATGCCAGCAAACGCCTCATTGACGGCCCGCTGTATTCGTCCAATCACATCAATGTCGTCCGGGTAAGCAAGCAGTCGAACAGACTTTTGGAAGTCTCGCACGATCTTCTCAAGTATTATGTTGAAGAAGTCACATGACAGCATGTCGCTTTGTAAGAAACCTTTTTTTACATTGAAGGTCTCGTTGAGTTCGTTACCGACCTTGATGGAGCAGCGCCATCCTGCACAACCTGCCAAGGTTGACATGGCTTTGTATAGCTCGTCTCTATGCACGCTGTCATATGCGGCATATCCAAAAATAGGTTGTGGGTTTAGACCTGCATTACTTGAGGCTTTTCCAGGATCTGCCAAAGTGTGAATATTTGGTCAATGGTGGACTTCCCAGGCACCCAGACATCCCAGGAAACCGCACTGATAAGGACCTGTCAGGTTGTTGAAAAATGTTTTTATACGTCAACACAAAACGGCAGAGAGTATCTTCTACGGTTGTTGAGGAGTGACTTATGCACAAGCACGGATCGCGCTAGCATCCTACCAGGTTGGGTGCAGTCAGAAGCTTTGCCCTGTGTACATAAGCTCATGTCCCCGTATGAGCAATAGCAAATCTAATATAGAATAGTGATTTATTATGACTTGGAAGCATTCCACGGGCCGAATCGTAAAAACCGAAATTATCGCCGCGGTAGATGCCAACGGCTACACCGAAGACTTTGTGAACGTCACTAGTGTTGAACTTTACAAGTAACGTGAACACCTAAGCAGGTATCTATCCTTAGAAGTTATGTTCAAAGCCTCAGTTAAAAATTACCGTCGGGCACTACCCGAATAATCAAAGTAACAGAACGTCACACATTGAAGACGAATGAATGAAGAGAAAATGCAAGTTGCCGGTTTTGATAACTCACGTGTTCCCTTGACTATCAAGTTGACACAATTTCCGTAAATGCTAGGCAATGGGAGAGTACATAGAGACAAAGCACACATTTGAATATATCAGAAACCACCTTCGAACAAGACTTTAATCATAATCTCAGAGAAAATCAATTCCACGTTCTCTCGTATCACTTTCCATTAAATTTTACACACATCCTTGATTCGTTCTGATCGCCGGATGACAACCAGAATCTCTTGTGAATTAAATAAAACTCTGTGCTTTGAATTTAAAATACTGCGCCATCAGCAGCAGTCACATGTCATCGCCAGGCTATGAGGACACAGGAAGTGTTCACGACATCGAGCCTTTGTTTCGCTTCTTCGCTTCATTAGCATTCATGAAACAGACTCCGAGGAAGTTTACAGAAGAAGCACAACGCACACGTCAAAGTATCACCGGCAACCGAAGAACGACAGCCACACAATGGCACTCATTGCTTTTCAGGACGCTCTCCCGTTGTCATCTGCTGCAAGAGCATCTGCAGGCATGGCTCACCTTATAACCCACATAGCCGATGCGAATGCTCGCTGTAAGGAAAGTTTATTCGATTGAAAAAGTTTAATAGCTTCCCTCGGCCAGGCTAAAGTTTTAAGAAATCCATCCGTCGCCCGACATCCCTTTTCGTCTGCCGATCGAAATAATGGCAGCGGACGACCGATGTGTTGAAAATAGAAATGGAAATTGAATCCCACAACGGCACGGAGAACAACGAAGGATGCGCCTTCCTGTTCCCCGTTCGTTGCTTAAGCACGAATTGAGTAGGCACGTAGTCAATTCGTACATGTTTGAGGGAAGATGCTGGCAGCACTGAAGGATATGATATCTGACGTTTCCGCTCGGTTGTTCTTCATTCTGTTCTGTTTTGCTTGTTAAACTGTTTTTCCCCATTTTCCCGGTGGAAACTCTGAGAATTTCCTGGGAGAGAGTGAATATCTTCTGCCGATGTCGAAATCAAATCGAGTTTATGACTCGGTTATTTTTGTGCTGGGGAATTTAAGGATGCGAGGGGAATCAGCTCGGTACCCAACTGTAGCTGCGTTGGGACCGACTTATGTGTCCCTTGTGGGTGGATGAAAGATTACGTGAACATAGCCTTAAAGCGACACGGGCATAATAAATCAATGGGTGAAGTTTATCACGCCGTCACGGGAAAACCAGATGCCGCACTGTAGCATTCGGGGATAAGACAACCGCCTACTCGTGTGAACGGAAAGATGTTCTGCGTCAACCGAAAGTGTTCATCGCTGGGGATCCTTTTCTTGTCTGGTGACGCCGACGAAATGGGCCGGAACATGTAAAGCTCTTATCATTAACCCTTCGCTTGTGTCGTCTGGCATTTGTTATGGATTGGCATTTTGCGGTTGCCTTGGTGCAAGAGATTATGTTGTTCTCCTCCTTTCTGGAGAGAAGGATGCATCCGAAAAAGATTATTGAGAGGTGTCATCCTTTTGAATGATTTAAGTGCTGGGAATTCGACAGTGCTATCAGGCGAGACGTAATGGGCCTTTTTGAAGCTCGTTGGCTAAAAATGTTGGTAGAGCGTGTCCATGGCACATGTTTCGTGCCGGAGATGGTAACAGTAGAGAACTTAGTTGTAGCCCAAGAGACTGAAGGTAATACAAACTGTTGATCGTTGAATGGAAAGTATACGTCAACAGTTTCTTAAAAGCATTTCTTGGTTGCTTTTAAGACCAATCTGTAGAGACCAGCGATTTTCGGTCTGAACAAAGCGATGAAAGAGGTGGTTCAATTCATAGGACTGATCGATGGGTAGGTCCCATCCCTTTTCTGGGCAGGTTCAGCCGATACTTCATTGCCCGATGTGGTCCGTGTATGAAGATGTCGAGATCAACGTGCTTTAAATTCTCTGAGGCAGCATCTCTACATATTGCCGAAATTGCCTCAATGAGCACATGACAGTCAATTAGAATGTTGATATCATCCTTGACATTTCTTCTTTGTTGGCAGGTCTATCAAAATGCGGCCATTGCGAGGAACTCTCTTGGAGCAGTGCATGCTTAAGAATTCAGAGCAAATGCCGGCGTCTGTGCCATTTATCATCTTCAATCCAGCGGATCGTTGAATTGTTGATGAGTCCCTGGATCGGAAATAACACCCGATTAGGTGTTCGAAGGTAAGAAGCCTTCTATCAAACTGTGTTGCAATAAGTCAATATGGGTTTGAAAACGTCTTTGTCTATTAAGGAGATTGTTTTGGCGCTTGATCCCTATGCGAACATGCTGGTGTTCATGTACAGGTCACAGGACTAAACTTTCTTGACACTTTCATTGACATTTAGTTTGCAATTAGATGTTTGTCTAAAATTCCAAGGTATTTCATGCACTGCCACAGTGAGGAATGTGCCCTGGTAATCTGAACTGGTAGATAAAGGTGTTGGAACTATTATAGACAGTCATATATACATACACGCAATAAAGTCAAAAACGATACTGAATTGTTTGGATGTGTTACAGAAACTTTGCACTTACAACGCGCCTGTGAACATAGAGGAATCCCGCGAAACGAAAGAGCTGTTAGGTTAGGTTAGGTTACAGTGGCTGACTGCTAAGGGCAGTCAAACTTAGGCCAGAGTAAGCCCATTGCGATACCACGCGGATTGACTTCTCCTGACACTGGAACCGGTTGGCGCTGCTCTTCATCTATGCAGCTTCTGCAAAAATCATTGTATGGGGCACCCATCCCGCGAGCATGAGTGCCAATTGCACAGTGACCATTTTAGGCTAAGTGATGGCCACATTTCGTTTGATTTAAGGCAGGTGGTGATTTCTAGCCATTTGTCATTAGTGGTTTTAATTGTGGGAATCTTAAGAAGATGGTAGGCTGTGGCGATCGGCACGGAAGGTGGTACCGCTGCTATTGATAGGGATGATGTTGTACTATACCTGGCGAGTTCATCGGCTTTGCAGTTTCCTGGTATGTCACAGTCTCCCGGAACCCAAATGAGGTGAATGTTAAAATGCTCAGCCGTCTCGCTTAGAGACAGCCTGCAATCAAGGGATGGGTTTGAGACATTGTCCAGGAATATTATAGCGGCCTGGTTCTCGGAACACATGGTGATATCTCTTTTTGATTCCTCCAGCCATGACAACGCCTCTTTAATCGTTATGGTTTATGCCTGAAAAACGCATGCAGTGAGGCCACTGCCTGGTGAATCATTATACTCATAGACTGTGCAGACTGATAATTGCAAAGACAAAAACAATAGAAATAAATTCCAATTAAACACTGGTACATCTTCTCTGTTTTTCTGCCTGATTTTTCTGAAACTTTCAGAAATTCATCAGATCAGCCAATTATTAGATCATTAATTGAAATTTGTGTCTGGAAACCGCAGCACCTTATAAATGTTGCAATAAACACTGGAATATTTAGCTTAAATAAGGTTGCTCAATAAAAAAGGAGACCCCTTTGACTGCGCCAACTATCGAGGAATCAGTCTTCTTAACATCGCGTACAAGATCTTCTCTGCTGTTTTGTGTACTCGCCTAGAGCCTGGGAAGTCAACAAAAGACCAGATCTTCACACTACGGCAGATTCTGGAAAAGACCCAAGAAATGCAAATTGACACTCACCATCTGTTCGTCGATTTCAAGGAAGCATATGACAGCATGCATAGAGACGAGCTATACAACGTGATGTCTAGTTTTGACATTCCTGCCAAGCTTGTCAGGTTGTGCAGGATAACGACGGAGAACTATTGCTGCTCCATCAATGTCGGTAACGAGCTCACCGAGACCTTCAATGTCAAAAATGGTTTTAGGCATGGCGACACTCTGTCATGTGATTTCTTCAACATTATACTTGAGAAGATCGTGCGAAACTTCCAAAAGTCCGTTCAACGGCTTGCCCGACCCGGACGACATTGACGTGGTTGAACGAACACAACTGACCGTCAATGAGGCATTTGCTAACATTGAGACGGATACGGATAAAATGGGTCTGGTGGTAAATGAGGGCAAAACGAAGTGTTGTCCTCAAAAAAGCGCATACAACATCGACGTCTTGAACAGAGTTACACAATAAGCAGCTATTACATCGAGGTAGTCAAGGACTTCACTCACCTCAGCTCAGGAGTAAAATGTACAAATAACATCAGTACCGAGATCAAGCGTAGGATAACCCTTGACAACCGTTGTTTTCGAGACTGGAGACAGTTAGCCAGAGATCTAGTTGGAGAGCCTTGTTGGTTGAGGCCCAGGTCCACCCCGGACTATAGCGCCACACAGAAAAGAAGAAGATTACAGTTGACAACAATTATGTTTATTTACAGTTTAGTGGTAGTACTAGCACCAATAGATTTATGCAAAGCTTAGCCTATAACCTATATTCGATATTGCTCTTTTGGTGAGAATAATACCTGCTCCGTTCTTATTTAGTTTTTGTTTAGACTAAACGATTTCGGCCATTTAAAGTAGGGTTATGTTATGCTAACCGCTTTAAACATGAGTACGTTCTGTTACTTTCTTGTACGGTGCCGTTGTAGAAGACACTTCGGATTGGAGATGATCTTAACATACGTTTTACCAAAACCTCTAGTCATATTTTTTTCCGATTTGCGTCATTTAATGTTGCTTGTATGTATTGTATATCTTATCGGTGCCACATCTTGGATATTTCTATGACGTCTGGCTCTGGCAACAGAGAGTCAGTTAATATTACTTCATACTTGACACCAATTAGGGTAAGTGTCCGATGATGCCACCATGCTACAAGCCGCAACAAACAGTCAATATTTGTTTACGCATTGGTCGACGTACATTTCTTTGCCGATTGAAATGACTTTTTGCTAGCATCCAGATCTTCGCCCATCAAAACGGCTAGAGATAGTTCAACCTGAGTTCATAAACCGAGCCAACCCGAGTTGAACAGCGCTAAACGTATGTCAAAATGAGTCGCTGAAAATAAAACGAAACGAATACATGAACATCAAATCTGCGAACCATTTGACTTGGTGTGGACACAAAACTCAAAACTGCAAACCATAGATTTAGTGTGCATTGGATGTGAACACACAATACGCTTTGATTGCTTAATGAAAAGAGACTGAGCTGTACTGCCTTATTCAATACCCAGTTGGAGTTCGGTACTGGTGGGTAGTATGAAACAGAGAATATGCGTTCACTTCCTAAGATAACTCGAGTTTGATTTGGCTGTTACAAGAACAAATATATTTTAAATTGGGTCAAATCGAACTAGGTAACTCGAGTTGCAACTCGGTTAAGAATGTTTCGCTTTAATTTGTGAGTCGAATGACGGGTCGAATCTAAGCGAAAAATTAGCCGGTCTGAATCTCTGGCAATGATCTTCGATGCTAGTCGCTACAGCAGCTACATACGTGCTCTTCATTATGCGCCAATGTCTGTCTCGTAGCCGACCTCAGTATTTACAAGTGAAACGGAATATATTTTATTGAACAATTTCCACATCTTCAGTAGGTCTGAAAGGTGCTCTGGTGAAATGAGGAAATACTTCAGGGGCATGAAGCCACTGAGGACCACTTGTTCCTGGTAGTCGTGACCTACGAGATCAGTTGGTTCGTTGCCTTGTAATATTCACCATTGCATTGAGTTGGCTGTTGTTAGACATTGTAAAGGCGAGCTCTGGCCAGAACAATGTCTACATTTGACTAAACATCTTTGGGCCTGTGGCGACTCGTAATGACTGAAGACTTTCTCCTTTTTATTAGTTAATGTCCAATAGTGTCCTTCACACTTCTGAAGGTTTATACTAATTAAATTGTCCAGTAATCGCAAAAATGCTGAATTAGGGATCATGCTGAGAGTGACAATCATCAGTGATAGTGGATGCCCAGCTTAAAGTTCTGTGCCCAACTAGGCTACCTGTGTACGTTTTCATGTCCTGAAGACACCCTATTAGGTCTTCTGGGTAAATGTTCAAGAGTCTCCGTGAGTTAACTGCTCCTCGTTGCAGACCGCTCTTCACCAGGAATGACAGAGCCTTTTTTTGCTTTCCACTACGATCCTCCACACGATTTCTCAAGTGATTCTCTGCAAGAAGTTAAGATGATCGGTGGCACAGAAAACGTCCACCAACCGAGTACATTTGGAAGGTATGTTGTGCTTTCAGTGCATGTATTGAAAAACAACGTGTCGCAAAGGTTTGAATATTCCAAAACAGCAATGCAAGGTGCGTTGTTCTGTGGCTCTTTCCGAAGGTCTGGCGTACACGCGGTTCGCCCACAAAGCTGCAAATGTCTATATAAATGATAATCAAAGAATTCCATCGCATTAAAGCGATAGAATCGCCTCTTCAAGCAGTCGGTTAATCTGTTTTATTCGCATTCGTGCTCACACAACTAATGGACTGGTGGTACTAATGCATTTTGTGTACGTTAAGCGTAACCGTCTTCAAGGTCCGACAAAGATATCGATTGGTTCATTGAATCCGAATCGACGCACCACTGAGCAGAAATAAAAATCAATAGAAGATTCCAACGATATGATTCTATTCACCGAAGCCATGTACACACTCGGGGTTTTGATTGGTTCCATCGTTCCCCGAGGCATTTCCCTTGGACTCACCGATGTGGATGCTTCTCTCTAATGAAATCCATAAAACGAGATAACAGGGTATAAATAAGATATTAGAGCATAACAATGCCTCCCCCCAAAAAGCGATACATATCAGATGAATAAAACTGTTTAGGGAATAGGCGACCGATGTCCTGTACCGGCAACGACGATGAAAGCGATGAGCGAAGCGTGGCGTGGCCGGTGGCATCGATTCAGCTAATTCACTGGCGAAGTGTATTGGAACGATAACCATTAAATGAAATGCGTATTGGGAAAGTTCTTCAAGAATTGGATGACATCGGGATTGCCATTCAGTGGCCAATAGGACGACAATGTTACAGAAATATTAGCATAATTGTGGGCATAAGCCATGCGGAGAGGAGATTTTCGGATTTAGGGAAGTGGTTTTGTTTATTCATAGGTTCCCTGAGTGGTGCTCCGGGAAAGTCTCTCCCCGTAAGTGGCCAAACAATAAATAACACTACAATCGTTTGATGTAAGCATACTCGCACAAATGTTGCGACAAAAATATGTGAAGTTCAATTTCATGAGCTTGTCTGTCCAGGTGCCAGGACACGGTTGGTGAGTTTAAATAAATCAACAACGGTGCAAGATATAAAACTGATGCCATTATGTGTGGAATGCTTAATCGCATAAAAGGGTTACTTAAACTTGTCCAAGCACTCCCTAGCAAGTAGATCACATTTATTCGTTAAATATATTCCTTTTCAACCAAATTTATGTATATTCAGTGACTATCCTGAAAACTTTTTCATTTCGTATTCGACAGAATCGTTGCAGTTTTATTCTCGTTGGAGTGTTTGAACTCTTCGTACAATTTTAACATCCTTTGGCCCAAACGAAGGACTGTGCATGCATAAAGTCAACATGCATATGGATGTACGAACTGCTGCATGTGCACGTGCAAAATACAGCACAAAACTGGGCATAAAGTGTACAGGACGTGAACCGAGGTCGTCGACTCAAATGCTTAAATATTTTAACTGAAGGAGAGTTATTCAAAATGCATATTCAGTTCATGTTTTAAACATTTTTGTCCTTAAGTGGTGATAACTGCATATCGTAGCACAGTTTTCGTTTACGTATTCACTTTCAGATTGACTATAACATGATTAACTTTGATGTGCGAAGCCGATGTAAAAGCTTGCAGCATTGAACCTTGTTATTATTATTATTAGTACACAATATGTAAGTCGTTGGACTAAGTATGCTAATCAGCTGCTATCGTAACCGCCACCGGGTCCGGTGAAATGTTGCCCTCGCTGTAAGCCTCGCTGCTGGCGTCTCGTGATGGGGACCAATTATTTTTTAATTTCAGAAATTTCATTTCCATTTCGTAGATTTTCTCATTGCCATCCCTCGGGCGTTGGTCAATTCGAAGTTAAGGCTCAAGCCCATAGAATCCGGTGCGTGCGTTGCAGTTGACATCCACAAAAATCGTATTTGCCGGACTGCAAAGAGGTGCCAAATGAAATACGTACGTTGCGTCCGAAATATGTATACATACATACAATCCTACACGTCCATGAGAGTAAAATGATACACATACATGCATAAATGATACACACATGTGAGAATAAACTGTCAAACGGACGAAAAGTTAAAAGTTCGCCAACTTCATGCAGTCTAATGTATTCCACATATGGCCCAAACTTGTTGTCTCGCTCCCTCTTATTAGCTCTTATGAGTTGTCAATTATTTGACAAGACGCAACGCACGCACCGGATTCTATGGGTTTGGGCCTTTATGCCGAAGCGTCCTTTCGAGAAAATTCGATCTGTCTCGAAGGAGCACCTTAAGTTCGTGCAATTCCTTGAGGAGAATTCCGCGTTCCAAGGCTTGATTGTTTCTGTCTGTTGCGTCCTGAGCTCCGCGTTCAGCCGTCGCAACTCGTACATCTCTGCGGCTAGAAAGTCTTGCTTCTCAATCAATGCATTCGCAAGGGCTTCCATATTTTGCGAGGGCCACCATTTGCCCGCGTTATATTCCTTTTAAATGCAAGTATCTCCATTTTGCACGCAGCTAGCTCCGAGGTAACATCTCCAGTTAACACGTTCCCTTCTTCGGTGGCGAGGTTGTCTTTGGCATTCAATGATTCCTCCTTCCTTCCATTCCTAATACATTGTCTAAATATGCCTGTTAGTTTCGGATGTCCTTTGCCAACATGAACCTATTCTGGGTAGCCTTGCGAATCAGGTGGTCTGCACTGTGGTCCATGTACACTTCTATGTACGATCCATAAGAACTGGTTCTATAAGAAGAAGACACAAAAAATCTATGGCTTAGTCTGGAATTTGTATCGAGGACCCTATGGCGGATGCTAAGCAAGAAGAGTTTATCATCAATAGGTAGTTTTAGTTGCAAAGAAGAGCGCATGTTTTCAAGAGCTTTGCTAATAAGTGTCACAGGTATAAATGCAATGGGCTTTAACTAGGTATATTGCGAATATATTCGCATTTGCATTCACAAAAGCGGAGCTTACACAAAACATCATCACTCGCAGATGTCAAAAACGGGCTGTACAGCGACATGTGTCTAGTCAGGCGTCTACGGATTCAACGCCTATGATGGCTAGGCCATGAGCGCATGGACACCACAGCTCCGGCCCGAAGAGTCTTCAACACCGAGCCATTGGGACAGCGCAACAGAGGACGTCCTCGCATTAGATGGCGCAATTTTGGAGTATGAGAAAAACTCTTTGTACAGTTGGTAGACCCAGATAGGGATAAACTGAAAAGATTCCTGAGTACAATAAATCTATCTGCATTTGTTTGGCAATGAGCAATGTCTCGCAGATCTCCCAACGGCCACAGGGACGTTAGACCACCCATACACCAACATTGACTCAAAATATGGCATAATATGGATGGCGCTACAGCCTATAGAGGGTCAGGGCCTAAGCTTCTCGTCAACTACTCGTGTTGTTAGTGCTATTATTCTCTCACGAGTGGAAGAGACCTAGAGTTTTATGCCGACTCCGAACGGCCAAGTTTAAGAAGCTTTTTCTTGACAAGAAAAACTTTTTGAACATTGTCAAGGATTCGAAAGAGGTGGGACTTGGTTGCTCAGACCAGGGATCGAGAACCTACCATGGCGAGGTTCAAGTGCGTTGGTGTCGACGCACATACATACATAAACTGAGCATTGTTTCTGTGTTTAAACTTCTTTATTCCCACGTGACAATGAGCGTCTTTATTTCTCTACTAGTGACAACACAGGCTTTTGAATCTCACTGTACATATAAACCAACTGTCTCCTCAGAAATGGAAATTGCGTGCAATGAACCACTACATTTCTCAACTCGCTAATGATTGTAGCATAACTCAAGTCGTATGGCTTTTGTCTTTGTTTCCAGACAATAAATCTACTGGCACGTTTACACGCCTATTGTCCCTTTACTTACCTATAAATTACTCTTCTTTGCACATAAAGTGAAAGTCCTTCGGGGCGTCTCCATTTCTTGGAAACCCTCCAAGTCTACAATTAAATCATTTTGATTTTCATAGTGGCATTGAAGTTGAATAGCGTGGTATTTGCATGACAATCAGTGTTTCAGTTTTCAACCAACAAAATTCACTCGTCTTTTTTCGGAAATTTATTATCCAAACAAAGACCCCACACTGCGTCCACTATTGATGTGGGATCCCAATCTTAATTTAATCATTGTGTTAAGCAAAAGCAATTTTTTTCATGCTTATGTACGTCATTACGGAGTTCATCCGTTCAGAGGAAGCGGTTACTTCCGGCGAACCGCAATGAGAAAATGAAATTTGAACGAGCCTTTAAATTAATAACAGTCATCCACTGCCGCGCTTACAATTTTTCATCAAAAATAGCGCGATCTCCGCAAGGATAACGTGCAGGGTGAATTCCACGAAACGGTCTCAGGTAAAATCGAAAAGAAAACCGCAAGTAAACCCCCCGGATGGCCACAGCATCTAAACGGAAACACTGCATCCTACGTTCACGCGAATCACAGTTTTCACGAATTTATACCCCCTTCCAGTGGAATTATTTTTATATTCATTCCTAATTACACGAATGTGGCGAGGTAGAGAATAATGCAAAAAAAAACAAGAGAAAAAAAGAAACAAAGTGGAAACATTTGCTTGGAAACCGGCCATTCGTTGAGAGGGTCGAAATATTTCAACATCCGCGAGGGACTTCGCTTCTTGGAAGCCCCACGGAAAGAGCTTTATGCCTGTTCCTGTTGATGGCAACGAATTGTAATTTAATTGGATAAACAAACGATTTGAAATTTAAATCTGGGCATTTTCGAAAATGCGAAGTGGGACTTTGGTAAATTGCTTGTTAAAATATGTGCGAGGGGGAGGGGTCGGCGCATGGAGTCTGTGGGCAGGACAATGGTATTTCAGAAAGCTGATTAGCCACTTGTGAGGGCAATTATTATAGACAAATGGCGAGAGGAGGGCCTACAGAAGAGAATCTCCGAGTTACACGGATTTCCATTATCTCACCACACTTATTATTTCCTTAGTCTTTCGGTTTGTTTTGTTACGTAGATTCGATATGTGGACATTTTATTGGAGAGTCCCATTTTTCGATGAACCTCCGATTGTAGACGAGCGACAAAATGTACAGCGACTTGTACTAGAGGGGTAGACAGGATGTTGTTTGTGAACCTAAATTGTGTCGAAGATATGCAAGACACCCACCAACATCATCCTTCATTTGGTAGAAGTAATTTTTCAACCCAGCCAAGTCAACTTCAACTGAATGTCTCGAAAAGTAATTGCTTATCCATAGAAGAGTACAAAAATGACATTTATATTGCTTGCTTTGAATTTTAATTGTGAAAGCACACTTCAATTACTAGCATTCCCCAACACTCTCGATTGTTCTTTTCCCAGCAGTCTGTGGCTTCCGCGAAAGCAATTTTCAGACTACAACTCACACAGACTAACCATTGAAGTTCGAGAAAATGACGAAAATCAAAATCCAATTTCACAAAATTGATTTCGCCACTCCGGTGCATTAATAATACATATTTGTGGCCAAGCCATAGATTAGATTCGTGGCCATTATCATAAATACCATTCCCGAAGGTTGGAGGAATCCAATAATAGATACATTATTCTTCTGATGCCACACAGTGTTACGGAATGAATTTCATTAAATGCTCGATTTAAGTGGATAAGAATTCAATGAATACCATTAGAATCGAGGAGCATTCCTCTGCAGTTGTATCCACTTGTGATACATCATCAGTTTTGAAGACAGTAATTTCGTTCCCCGTTTCTTGCAGGAGGGTCTTTTTGAAGCTTCTGTCCATGAAATTAGATTTGAGTTGAATTTGGCGTTGAAGGTGCCATCTCTGATGAGAAAAGTAACTCATTCGTTATTGAAGAAGGTCTACGTAAGTGTGTTTGACATCCCAGGCCAGTGAGCTATTTAACATGCTACTGTGGACCTCGGCATTGTATACGGCGAGTGATCTTAGTAGCTTCAGACAGTATCGCAATGGGGAGCACTTTAGATTAAAGAATTTCACCGTCTTCTGCTGTTACCGCATATTTTAAGCATTCATGTTGCGGCGATTTTTGGCTGGACGCATTTGTCGTCTAGAGGTCTCACAGAAAAATATCGTAAATTGTCAAATCTGACTATTTTAAAAACCAAACTCTTTGCAGTCGAAACAGAGCAAGACTGGGATCATTCCTTCACGCCAGACCTAGTACCTCTAGCAAATACAGTGAAATGTTGTCTTTTGCAGACGACTCACTGACATATGCCACATCAATGTCACCACGAATCGCAACACGGAGAATCGAAAACCAAGAAGTAAAGAAGTGAATCACTTACCTTGTGTTTCCAAATGGCCCGACTATAACATTAACAGACAAGGTGAAGTATTTCGGTGTTAACTTCACAGAGAAGTTGAAATTTAACAACCACTCGAACTTCCCTCTTTGGTTTGCATTCGCTTCTACCCACTCATACGAAAACAAAATGGACTAAGCTACTTCAGCAACAGACGACTTTACGAAGAAGCCGGCATCGTCCCCCTACAAAAGAACACTGTTTCCGAGGCAACTACACGACAACGTTAAACAAAATTTAATAGACCTTTTGGAACCTCCTTTTGGATGCTGCGTGCGTTAAAGTTCCTACTCAACTGACGTTCGTCCCGTTGTAGATGCAGCTTCAGGGCGTCGGATTGGAGATTCCAATAAAGAGGCTGTCCCGCGGTGTAGCCAGGACCATTTTCGTTTCTCAATTATTGTGCTGGCTTTTGGAGCCAAACTCCTAAGTTTCAACAGATTTTAAGTATATAACGGAGTCACTTGCTTATTAATACTTGTATTCGGGATTCGACTTTCATTGAGTGTTGGCATGTTTCATATTCATAGTACAGCTCCGACTTAAAATAGGAGTTGAAAATTCGTAACTTCGTATTTTAATATGAAATATCTTACACAAGGTATGGCAATATCGAAATTTCCGCCTTGGCTTTCCTGGCAGTGCTTTAAACAATCGCTTCAATTTCTGACATGACGCTCGCCGTATTCACAATGGTACGATATGTACCGACGCCTTATTGGAAACACAAATCGAACATGTTGCTAGTGTGGGGTTCTGGTCACACCTCAACTTAGAGGAAAGTGCAACAAAGATCGAGCTAATCCTAGGCAGGAAACTAGGAATTTACGTACAGGAAGTGTCAAGATTGAGAATACTGGTAAAAAAACAGTAGTCTGTCCCAAAAATTAGCAGTCTTATGGTAGAGCTTCAAGCAGCTGCAAATGCAGTTTGTCAAACAGGCCCGGCTGATATCACTATTCTTAGTTCAGTCGAAAGTCTTAGCCGGTCGCATGATGTTGCGAAGAGCTAAAGGTTCTTAGCCTACAGCACTCGATAACGCTTTGCCTATTCCCGGGACACAGGAACATATCTTTCAACGAAGCAGCACATGAACTTGTTAGAAAAGGGGCCGAAACCGATCTAACTTGCAGAAACAACGGATGTGAAGTAGTTAATGGTGGAAAAAACGTCACTGTCTGTGTTTATGGCCTATCTGCAAGGACAGTGGCGATAAGGAAGAAATAGGGACACTCCTTACTACATCTTCCACAGTCCAAGCCTATGCGGTTTAAGGAACAGAACGCTGGGATGACACTACTTCTAAGACCTACACAAACGTACAGACATGCCATTAAAATCTCTATTTACGGGTTCATGAAGACATCGGGCTGCGTACGAAAATTGGTTCAGAGGAATCCATTCTTTTGAATAGGTGCCACAATGGGTCTAATGTATGACATAAGTGTGACGGGCCTAACCTTATAATTTTCGCACGTACGGCAGGACTGAAGCGATGAATAACGAAATGGCAAGCCACAGCAAACACTTTGACAGATAGACGTCATTGGCAACTTTGGCAGCTGCTGAAACACAGTACATGGAAGAACTATCACTGCTATCTGGTCATCTTTTATACTGTGATGAGGGTTTTACCAAACCTTTGAGGCGGTAAATCGTCGAACCGTCTGTTTAATCAATAATCTTAAAGAAGTGTATAAGAAGGCCACACGCTTTTTATTTTCTCAAGAACAAAATGAGAAACTTAAAATTCATGCCTTTCTCTTGAGCACGGGGCATCCATCCACCCACCCACCACAGAACGACAGCACAGTTTTGTTCGAGGTCTTAACAAGAAGGCTTACAACTCATTCACTGTTAAATGACAGAGAGGAATCCAGATCCCGTCTTTGGGTTCTGTCCCATTTCAATTTCCTGCCTCCCGCAATGGAGCGCAGCAACAGATTGAGTGTACTCCCATTTTATGAGCCTCTGAGAACCGAAGTGAAATGCTTCACCCGTGCGACACAAATGACAAGATTTACAAGCAAATTCCGGCTTGTACAATGAAAAAGTACCCAAGCACATAAAAACGAGAGAGGATCCTCTCCCCCAAGGCAGAACACTGGGAAAAGGACACTATTCCTCTTTGCAGCTTTCAACAGACAAAACACAACACTTCTAGGAAGACAAAGCTGGTGCCCTGCCATTTTCCATTTTCCTCTGGCCCGCATTGGTTTTCATTCTCTCAACCCCTCCCCCTCCCACCAACCCTTCCACTGCCGGCAAGTTTTCGCTAAACCAATTTAAACTTCAATTTTCGGTTGCAGCCGAATGGACCCTTTTAAATTTCAAGAATGCGAGATGTCAAGTTGCCGGAGAATGGAAAACTTTTCACCCAAATTCATCTGGCAGGGAATCGATGAAGACACAACCGTACTCGTCTTGAGGTTAAACAAATGCTCTTTCCACGGCCCATTGCCCCCCGCACTGGCCCGGCCCTGGGCGGTGGTGAAATTAAAACTTTTCCCAAAGATTTTGCGTCAACAAGAGATGCTGGGTGCTGGGGGTGGCCTTTGAAACTTTTTCATTAACACCGTCGAGGATAGGAGTCGAGTTTGTGGTCCTTGTGTGCCGATTTAATTGTTTCCGTTCACGACTTTATTCCATGGGCACCAATTTGATCGGGAATAGTCGTGTGCTCATGCATGGCATGGATTTGCTTTTAGTTCTTCACGTGGGCACATTAACGCTTGGCCTCGTGTCGCAGTTATTCTCAACGACGACGACGGTGTGGGTTTTAACTGGCAAAATGCCGGGCGATGAGTCAAGACACGATGACATGGCGTTTTGATTTTGACTCAACTGGCGCTCATTTTATGGGTAAGTGGGTTCTGCCTCCTCGTGCCGAATCAAATTTGTTGGTGGAGGTTTGCATACATGCCATCTTTTGATCCATGAAAGTTTTAATGTTCTTTGGACATCCATATTAAGAAACTTTACGATCTCAGCTTTCGTCGATGGTTTAACCCCTTTATCGGGGGCAGGCAGATATGAATGATAGATGCTGGGGTGATTGGGTGGTGACACAGTTTGACTGTCAATGGAGCATGTGGGTGAAAATTGAAAGAGGTCAACATTGTAAGCGACAATTGTCAAGAGGAGGAGTAAATTCTACTTAAAATCTCCTCTTAAACATAATTAGCATCGTCATTAGCAAGGTAAGCCATTGCGAAGTAGGAGACCACCGCATAGATGCAGTGAGGCCCACTGGGCACATTTGTGCAGGACTTAATACACATACCTTGTCCCGAGTTGAACTAATCCCCCAATTAACTTTATGAATCATTGAACGACGTGATTGCACGTTCTATGCACTGGTTAGATCCGAGGGTAGCAAAAATCTACAATGATGGCTCCAGTGTCCAAGCAGTTTGTCGCACGTGAAAATGTTTGTCGCGTGTCTAGTTGATGTCTTTAAATCTGGAAGACCATAGCCCCAGTGCTGCAGTAGCTGCCAGCATCGAAGAGCCATGTGGATTCGGTGTCAATGAACTGTTCTTGAACACCTCCAGAGAGTAAAAGCGGTTTAATTGCGGTTGGCTATGAGCTTATATCCGACACAAGAATCGAAGCCAGACGACCAAAGACAACGTGCGGAAATTGCTAATTAGTAGCATTATATTATCTTCAGCCCGTGGCGTAGTGGGGAAGTATGCTGACCCCAAAACACAGTACGACAAAAATACTTTTCACGGCCTCACCTTTTTCGAGTCACTGACAATGCTCAAAGAGTATTTCCTGTCCAGAATAAGCTAGGTGCCGGTGAAAGAACAAAAGCACTCACAACACGAGTATTTGCTGAGAAGCTACACTCTGACACTCTGCGGGCTGTAGTGCCACCCATGTTATTCTTCAACTTCTTTGTATGGTGCTACAGTCCAGGCTGCTATTGCTCCAAATTTCTGGTGGTGATATATGACTGCTTTACTTAAGATAGCCCTTCAGCTGCACGTGGCCTGTTAAGGACCCTCCCATTCCATGTGCAGAACCGAAAAGCATGGTCTTTTGTTCGTTTGCCGGGGTCTTCCACAGTAAACCCGTCAGTATTCAAGGCATAAGGTTTTCTCTGAACAATTTGTTTTTGGCATGGTGCTGGAATTAAGCTCCAACTATATCATCTCTTTTTTTTTGTTCCACAGCAAGTGCAGCCCAATTCGGATTGAGGTACTAACTTTCGGCAGCAGAATGCTACGTCGACTTCTGGTTGGTTGGTTGTTTAATGTCGTGGCCCGATGACACTGGAGAGCAATAACAGGTTGGGTCGTCCAAACTGTAGGGCCTCAAGTATAAGATTGCCAAAGCTATGAGACAATCAACAGCAATTTCTGTGGTGGTGTAAAATGATGATTGAAGGTTAGCTAACGAGCTCGTTCAGGCACTGCCGCCGTAGTAAAACGCCTATGCTATGGCAGCTATGCCTTTAACCAGCTTGATATTGAGCGACGAGACGTCCGACTCACCGCCCAAAAGTCGTTTCAGTATTTGATTAATGCTGGAAGTTCAGTCACAAGTCTATAAATAACCATGGACTCATTGGCGGTTGTCTGCTGCCCAGCGGAATATTTCTACCAGCAGACCAGGCGTGCTATTATCGGATCACACAAAGAGTCGAGAGTCTTCACTTGTTGCCCATTGATTGTTGGGAGTACAAAGAAAGAACCGAGTTCACCTGCGTTTCGAGGCTGAAGAGCTCTTGACCATATCTGCCGCACAATCAACCGTTCCATCCTTTGAACCCACCTCATTAGACACACAAGCACATTGTGTACCCCTACCTGACATGGTATCCATTGCGTCGTAAAGTTCCCCGTCATTCTGCGAGTGGCTCAAAACTGAAAGTTACTTTATTTGCTTTATTTTATTACCGAGCCATTAGCCATGCCTGTACATTCCGCTTTCGGAGTTACCTGCTGCCGGCGAAGTGACACAGGAAACTTTCTGTCTTTGTACAAGGGATACTCTGTGATTTACCCCGAAGTGACAAATACTCCTATGCATACACATGCCGAGCTTTGGCATGCCACCGAGGAATCAACTAATGAAAACCCATGCACGACACTGAAAACAAAACCAGCAACAGCAGCAGCAAGACAGCAACAAAACACAAAAAAAGGAACGCAGAAAAACAAAGAGGAGTACCAAGGACATGGACACGTGTGCACCGACAAGCCCCCGCAGATTAATGTTTATTACCCCGAGGCACCACATGAAACGCAGGAGTTTCGCTTTAGAGTAAGTGGGATCAAAAGTTATGTGAAAACTGCCAACGGGTATGGCGAAGGACACTACCGCTGGCTTTCGTGGGGCTGATGAGGTTAAAATGTTATTTTTAGTTCAAAGCACGCATGTGACTAAATGAATAAAAAAAACAGACACACTTCAGGGGCAGCATTTTATGCAGTGAGTGAACCCGTTTCTCTGCGGCACTTTAGAAGTTTCGACCCATCAGTCGGGAAATGATAAAAGGGAGTGCAATTTTCAGGGTATGTATAACTTCTGAAAGGCATATAATGTAGCTTTTAAGTGAAGGGTCTTACAATAAGGACTTGACACCTATTTCAAAGTAAATCGCAAACCATTTAATGCATTTTAAAAACTTTACTAGCGGCTTGTAGTACAATCAAAACATTTATGAACTCGACTTTGTTCATATGGCCATCGCGGGCACATTTGCACCTCCAACGTCGTCAGCTTGTGGGCATAAACCAATAAAGCGGCGTCAAATTCCACTAACGAGGATGCCAATTCTTGAAATAACACACTTACCATAGTTAATCTTCATAAATCGATTTTAAGGTGTGCTGTATGGGTTGGGGCACCAATCCTTGAAATCACATGTCGTCCAAGTACATATTTTCATAATCATGGCGCTCCAGCGTTGATCATTCACTGTAACGTAACGATCTCACTTACTTACTTACTTACTTACTTAAGGCCTCAACCAACTAGCGTCTCCAGCCAGCTCGATCTTTAGCTAGCCGTCTCCAGTTTCGCACGCATAGTGCGCCACCTGAGTCGCGGTCTTCCTCTACTGCGCCGTCCCTCGGGAGTGGATTCGAAGACTTTTCGGGCCTGAGCATTGGTTTCCATCCGCTCTACACGACCTAGCCATCTCAATCGTTTGAATCGATCACTCTTCTGGCTAAGTCGATGTCGCGTGACGAACTATATGCGTCACTAAATCTCCTCCTCCACTCACCATCTATGCAGACGGGACCGAAAATCACACGAAGAATTTTCCTCTCGAAGTAACCAACAGCAGCTTCATCCGCTTTTGACAGAGTCCATGCCTCCGTGCCATATATCAGCTCTGGGACGACTAAGGTCTTGTAAAGCGTTACCTTGGTTCTTCTAGAAGAACTTTGTTTATCAATTGCTTCCTTAGCGCAAAGAAGCAACTAGTGGCAAGAGTTATTCTTCGTTTGATTTCATCGCTGGTGTCATTATCTGAATTTATAGCGGTGCCTAGGAAGACAAAGTTTTTGACTGCCTTAAAGTTGTATCATCCTGCTGTGACTTTCTGACGTAGACGTCGGTGTTGGGTGACCTTTCTCGTTAACAGCATATATTTGGTCTTACCCTCGTTTACCGCTAAACCCATCTTCGCGGCCTCCGTTGCATTACCCCCAAAAGCGCCATTGACATCACGCTGCGTTCTTCCGATAATGTCAATATCGTCGGCATATGCGAGTAGTTGGAGGGACTTCTGAAAGATTGTTCCTCTCGTTTTGGCGTTCGAGTTTTGAACAATCAATTCTTTACAGAACGATGTTGAAAAAGTCGCATGACAGCGCGTCACCTTGTCTGAATCGTCTGTTGACATAAAAGTATCTTAACCGACCTTGATGGAGCAGCAAACGGATGAGTTTGGTAGGGATGCCAAAACTAGACATAGCGGCCACGTATGACATCGTTTATTGAGATGACCTATACAGAGCTATGTCAAGTTTTAGCATCTCTACAATCTCCTCCGTTTTTGTAGAATGACGATGAAAAATGCACGCTGCTCCACAAAGGTCGCTTAAGAGACTCATTATCAAGCCAGTTCACATCATGAATACTACTATCATATATCTATTTGCATCAGGCACACATGTATCAACTGTTTTGCTCCGTAGTTGAGTGCCTAGCAGCTCTATTGAGTAATAATGGTTTCGAGAACAGCTGTCTTCATACCCGAAATTGGCTACTAACTTTAAGACACAAAAATCTCTCTTTTTGAAGCCTACTCTTCAATTAATTCTCTTAGTCTCACCTTGTCGCTTGCTTACAATTCGTTTTCTTTACTCTAACCTTCAACAGCGTTTGCTCCAAGTTCTATTAGATTTTCAAAGAAAATGGAAAACACAGAACTTTATGAAATGATTCCTTGGAAACTCCGATCAAAGCATTAATTACCAATAATTGCGCAATGATGGAGAGACACACGCAACAGCCTCGCCCTCGTATGGCAATCATTACACATTCGAGTTCAAAACGACTTAACCCCCCAACGTTGAATGTTATGTTCATCGACATCAATGTGCACCCTTTCGGTGAACATAATCTCCGAAGCGCCTCCCCCTCATAAAAGTGCTTGATTTTGCGAATCAAACTCCGCACAGATGACTTCACCGGCAGGTATCACGTATCGATTAGTATGAGTATAATCATAAAAATTAATCGAAATCCTGAGCGCCTAACGACTGAAACCAATTAACAGACAAAAAATGTGTCCGTATACCCGAACTGGTGCGGCATATTAAGCAGAAGCGGGGGCTTTTCCGCCCCGTCATTGTGTGTGAGTTCGCTTAGCGTAGACTCAAAACAAAATTGCTGGCCTATCATCTTCGGAATCGGAAGGACGTGGTAGGAATATGTTCGTGATTAATATTTAGCTGAAGAGAGGTGAGTTTTTTTGGCGATAAGAACGTATGAATGATTTTAACACCCGACGGTGAAGTGTGTCCCATCAATTGTTTTTCATGCTGATGCGAATACATTTGGGTTGTGGTGTCTACTGATTCGAGGCAGACATAATGCTTCTTCATACATTTTTTTTGATTTCTATATGCAGTGTGAGAAGATAAGTGCGATAGGAATAATTCACACAGGACAGCATTCTATTTTGTAGCTCCCGGCGTGGCATTATGCACGATATAGCACATCATTCAAATGGACACTCGTAGCCAGGCCTTCATGCCTTACTTCCTGTATTGTCCTTCTCCTACCAGCCGGATGCCTTGATAAATCTGCAAAAAGAAATTAGTGACACCTTTGCTAGTCCTTTACGGTCACATGATCTTCCAGTGTTATCTTGTTCACTTTGCATAGGCTTAGACAGCAACAGAGGTAGTGAGGAGACTATCAACATATGGAACATTATACTTTCTTAACTCAGATCTCACTAGATTAATGTATAATTTTTCAGTCGCCATTCAATGCAACGTTTGATGCTGCAATGGAATAAATATTGCTCATAATCACTTAAAACATCATTATGTAGCGGCGTCGACACCGCAATCTCAAAAAGGTTGTTTTTGTTACTGCTGTGGTCGCATATTAAAACCGTCTCTGTCGTTTTCTGGAAAAGGATTTAGTCTGAAATCGATATAGGAATTCAGGAGTTTGCTTTAACCTTGAAGTTGTTTCAGAGATATAGTGGTATTGTTGCCTGGTATGAATTAAAAATAGGAGACTTCAGTCGATTCTTTTATTCAATTGACTTACAGTACAGTACAGTTCAGTATCCACAATGCCACGCTACGTATTTATTTGTGTCAGTTTCGAACCGACGGGAACTGTGATGAGTGTTCGTAGCGTCCCATTTCCGGTCTAAAGCAGTTTTGCACCGCACTAATCGGCACGTACCAGTGCGGCTTCCGGCTCAGCAAATCGGCTATAGACCAAATCTTCACACTAAGGCAGATTCTGGAGAAGACCAGCGCACACCATCTTTTCATCGATTTTAAAACCACATACGACAGCATTCATCGCAAGGAGCTATTCGAAGCGATGGCCGAATTCGGGATCCCGGGAAAATTGATCATGTTGTGTCGCACCATGCTAACACATACGCGATGCACCGTGCAGTTCGGTTCAAAAACCTCTGAACCGTTCGAAACCTGCACCGGATTTCGGCAAGGAAATGCGCTGTCGTGTGATTTCTTCAATTTGGTACTGGATAAGATAGTGCGGCGGGCAAAAGTCAATACGGAAGGCACCATCTTCTACAAGTCAGTCCAGCTCTTGGGATACGCTGATGACATCGACATTATCACGCGTCTCAACGCGCCGTAGTGGAAACTTTCACGGCAATTGAGGGACAGGCGAAACGAGCTGGTCTAAAGGTCAACGAGGAAAAAACGATCCGCCGCACACCACCTAGGCCAAAACGTCACAATCGACAGCTAGAATTTCGAGATAGTAAAGACGTTTGTGTACCTCGGGGCAAATGTAAACTCCACGAATGACATCGTAGTGGAGATCCGACGTAGAATCGCCCTTGGCAAGCGATGCTACTTCGGTCTGTCAAAACAACTGGGCTCGAAACTCCTGAATCGAAGGACCAAAGTCATGCTCTACAAAACCCTTATCCTGCCAGTCCTTCTTTATGGAGCCGAAGGCTGGACACTAAGTAAGGCTGCAGAGCCTTCGAAAGAAAAATTCTACTTCGGATATATGGTCCCGTCTGCGAGGAAGGCGAATGGAGGAGAAGACACAACCGCGAAGTCTACGAGATGTACAAGGATGCGGATATAGTCCGGAAGGCAAAAATCCGTCGACTACACTGGCTCGGCCACATCGAGCGAATGGACAACAACGGTCGAGCAAAGAGGATCTTCGAATCCGAACCTACTGGTTCGAGAAGGAGAATAAGACCGAACCTCCGGTACAAAAACCAAGTCATAGCGGATGTAAGACAGATTGGCCTTGATGACTGGAAGGTGCATGCCCAGGACCGTCACCGGAAGGCAGCATTTGCTCAGGCTCAGAAACTTCATGGTTCATCTGCCTGATAACTAAGTAAACTAGATTTTCTAATGAGTTTTTCCTTTAAGCACGTGACTCCTGATCGAAAGTCGATGAGAAAATCATTATCCAAATCACAGTCATAGTCACCTCCAAATTATTTTCCCAACTTTTTTTTCGCTTACAATTTGGAATAATGTATTGTTTCTGTTTGTTTCTGCTTTGGAATTTTACGCTTTAGAATATAATGAACTCTCGTCTTAACATAACCCAGTCGCAAAATTTCCTTTTAACAACTTCGAGTCTTGAGTTGATTATGTAGCATGTTCCGTCGAGTGATTGGAACGACAGCTCAGATATATCGATGTAGCCGAGCCCTGGCCCTACTTGACATCATGATAGTAGCGATGTCCCTCAGTAGAGTACTCCACTTCCAATTATCGAGGAACAAGTAATCTAAAAACTATTCACAAGATGTTACATATCTGCCGTTGTTATGCCTTACCCCGTGGAAAAGACCCATACCACATTCAGATCGACACCCATCACCAAATTCCTTACAAATCCATCAGGCAGTTATGAAAGTAACATATTTAAAATTAACTCAGAGTAACAGCAGTGAGTTAGACCACGGAGAAGACTTTAGCTAAAAAAATCCCCGACTCACTCAAAAATGTGACAAGTACCTCTCCAAAATCGTTCTGTATTGAGGACAATAAAGGTCAAGAAACCAATGAATATCTGGTCAGTTTTCGGTTTAAAACATTTGGTAATGGACCAATGAACCATCGTCCATCAAAGTCAAGTTACGACTCAGCCTAGGCTCCATCCAGCTCGGTCAATAGCAGCTGTGCTCTCTAGGTGCACGGATTTCGCATTGCCCTATTAAAGTGTGTACGTTTGGAATTGCGAAGAACATGAACACATTCAAGTTAACATGCTTATAATCCAAATTAATCGTGTGTAGTGTCACACATGCTCATGATGCCCCTTTGCTCAACTTCTCTTATTTACACAAGAAACTTTCCTGGGCAGTCAGTTCTTCCTGCGACTGCATGAAAGATTGAAAGACAAACACGGCCGTCGCGAAGGTTTCTGATGCAAATACTGATTTTAATTGCCTTCAGCATAATACCTGAATAAATTGAACGTGCTCTCAGAGGTGTGCTTAAAATCTACACGCCTTTGACATAAGCAGTAGGGAGAGGTAGAATAAATTATTTAGACAGGTGCTTCCCGAATTTGATGTGCTTGTTTGCCATCCACTTACTCCTTGTAAAAGTTTGAAAGTAACAGAGGAGTATTCAAGCTCACACATGGAAAGTTTTAGTTCTCTAGTAAATGACTAGACTTCGAGTTCAAGTGTATATAATCTTCATGATTTCATGTTATCTAAGAGCATTCCTAAAAGGGAGTAAGTTATTCTGGCTACAGAATATTTGGGCGGGTTGGGTGATCAATTTGTCTGCAAACCAGTTTGAGATGGATGTTCCTATTATCAATCCGTTGCATTGAAATGCGTCCAATCATAAAGGAATTTTTTTGTTGTTCTTGTCATTTGGGTATCTGACCTCAAGTCTAGCAGCATATTATCCTTGCTTTATGAAAAACATAAACTTAACAACTTTTAGCCGCCAAGTCAATTGACCGTGTCTGCATTTTAGACTTCTGCTTGATGAACAACGTGTTGAAAATAATGTGTAGATATGTTTTCTGATGCAGAACCAGAAAGAAAAACAAATACGCATCATAACGCTTTGACTCGTCCTTGATAAATTAAAACGAGACCACCTGAGTTCCTTTCCTGTCATAAAAAGGCCAGCAACCGTTGCTGCAAAGAATATAAAAAGGCGAATGTTTTGTAGAGAAAGAACTCAAAGCAATATTCCCACCTCTGACTCATTATAATTTTGCACAAGAATAGGTAAACGAAAAAGAAGAAAACGTTGCAAATTAGAATGAAAGGAATTGAGACCTCCAGCAGCAGTCAAGGGAAAGAGAAGGGAAAGAAGAAAGAAGAAAATGTTCAAATTTCTTAAAGCCATTCGAAGAAAAAGAAATATGAAAACCTTGCGGGCCTCCTCTTTGACATTTTTTCAGATCCTTGCAATCTCTTTATGTGGTTAGTTTTTCACGACGCTGTAGCTGATGTTCACTTACACCATTCAGGGCGATGATACGGTCTTTCAGAAACTTATGACATCCTTATAGAACCCTCCTAGAGTCTCTAAGCTTCCTTTTACTGACAGTTTGGATTTTTTGTCCATCTGTCGTCACTAAATATCCGAATTCTTTGAGATTATGGCATTTTAAATAAATTCAAGACGTGTAGAGGTGGGCCATAAGCAATTCATTAATTTGATTTGGTATGCTTTAGGCTTGTTGTTAAAAAAAAAAGGTAACTCATTTTTCTGCAGTTTATTATCAGGCCAGCGACTGGCGGAAAAGAGCCTGAACTATAGCTACCTTCAATGATTGAAAATCTCGTGTATGCTGCGTCCAATCATCAAGCCTAAGCTGTCTTGCATCTGCAATTACTTGGAGTCTTGAGCCCAGTTGTTTTCATAATTCGAAGAAGCATCGGTTGTCAATTGGTGGTGGCCCGTGGCGTTGTGGATATCTGCGTCGACCCCGACCTCGATGTCATAGGTTCGATTCCTGCTCTGTGCGACGAAAACAATTTTCACGACCCCACCTCTTTCGAGTCACTGATAATGCTTAAAGAGTATTTCCTGTCTAGAAAAAGCTTCTCAAACAAAGCCGTTCGAATTCGGCATTAAACTATAGGTCGCTTCCACTCGTAAGAGAACAATAGCACGCACAACACGAGTGGTTGCTGAGAAGCTAGGCCCTGCCCCCCTCCGGGCTGTAGCGCTAACCATATTATTATTATCGGTTGTCAAGGACGATTCTACGATGGAACCTTTTACTTATCTTTCGTGGACTGCACATCTCCCCTGAGATACCAAATTCCTTAATCACCTCAAAATTGTAGCTTTCGCTCGAAGTCTGTTATCAAAAGTGGATTGTGGTGGACGTTTCTTAGTCGACAGCATATATGTTGTCCTCTGCGCATTCACCCTAGGTTAGGTTAGGTCGATGGGCTTCTAACGAAAATGCGAGCACACTTGGATCGTTGTTGGTCCATTGCGATACCTGTTGCCTTTAATTTGATAACAACGACAAATTGTGACTGGAGCAGATTTGAAATCCAAAATAAGAGCAGAATAAATTTTCCTTTTACTGGGATTCGAACCTTGGACACCCAACAGCAGCCACTCATCAATTATGCCATCCAGCTGTCAGGCGCATTGACCTTAATAGTACGTTTACACTGCGCCCAAATTCAACATTTCGAAATCTAATTTTGCTTTCCCCACTTCAACATACCAAATGATTGGGCTGAAATGTTGGAACTAACCGAAATGTTGATTTAGTTTTGATGTGTACGAAGTTTTTGTTAGTTTCGCGCAAGCTTCTACAACGGCACATTGGGAACGCGTGACGAAGTGAATGTAACCTGCAACAACGTCTCCTCTTCCATAAATTGATATCCATTGCTCTCAACGACTTTCAACTGCCAGCTAATAAACGTCATCCAAACCAAAAAGGCGCTTAAATGAAATCGACTTGGATTGTGTGTGTGAAACGAGGGTGATTCTCTGATTCACAGATTAAAGTCGAACATTGACTGTTTTAATCGCCGCGCAAAAGGCACATCGTTCGCTTCACAGGGAATAGTCAAGCACGACATGCACATATGGCGAAAATGAATGGCAGTGACAGAAACTCTAACTCAACCCGTATCAGTTTGATTGATGTCCCTCTGGATGTCACCTCTCAGGACGTGCCACACTGAAATGAATTCCGTTCGCAGCTTTATCCGTCCGGAATGTGTAGCATACGACCGGGATTCGTGAATCCTAGCAGTCTTTGTGTGATTAGCAATCAATCACATTCTCGTTATTTCCGTAACTGACTACTAACCCTCCGTTCGGGGAGAATGTCCTTAGCAGTTGAATTGAAGACATAATTCACTTTTCAAGGCGAAAAGGGTCGAGGCCACACCTCTTCCAAGCGCTGAAATAATTGTAGGAAATCATTTGGGATGGCGTCCACGCCCACCTCGTCGGCAGTTTCAATCAAACCGGTCGATGGTGCCCGGAACGAAGAACGATTAAAAGCCCTCACCTGAATGCAAACAATTCGCCGATAGAATCGTTAATTTAACTTTGCCATATGATGGAGCGGGGAAGTGTGCATGGCGGTGGGTGATTGGTAGGGGTGCGGGTGCGAATTGCACCAATTGATACTCATGTGTGTGGGTACTCTACAAAATGTGGTATGCATGAGAAATTAGCACGATGAAGGGAGGAGCCTGTTGGACATCTTCATCCAATGCTTTGGCCAAGCAATACTTCTTCTTTTGGGACTTGGGCGTCAACCAACAAGCCTTTCATGTGAATGCATGCTCTAGTTTTCTGTCTCCAGTTTCGCATACCTAGTAGGCTTCGGGTGTACATGCCACTTCTAGGCTACGTAAGTTGTCTTTTACCCTAGTCCCCAGTTCCAAATCGAATATGCCTCTTTCGGGAGGTATCTATATGCCCTACATGATCAAGCTATCTTGGGCATTAAGTCCGAAAAGGCCTAACTAAGCCCATGTTTCTTTACTGCCTGTAAGCTTGTTGGATGAATATTCACACTCTTTTTTGTGGGTGGGCAGATAAGAACGCAAGGCAAAAACGTGCTCAAAACTTTGGTATCAGATATAAAAATAAATATCTGCTTTATTTTGAAACGACAGTCGTGCCATTTGTCAAATGGACACTTCGCTGGCTATGCACCCAGCGATCGGTCTAATCATAGATTACTCGATCCAATGAGGCGTTTTTCCAGCAAAATAATAATATGGGTGGCGCTACTGCCGTAGATGCTCAGAGCCTAGCTTCTACAGAAAATGTTCGTATTGTGCGTGATCGTATTGTTCCCTCACGAGTGGAAGGGGCCTACAGTTTATGCCGACTCCGAGAGGCCAAGTTTAAGAAGCTTTTTCTAGACAGAAAATACTCTTTGAGCATTGTCAGTGATTCGAATTAGGTGGGGCCGTGAAAATTATTTTTGTCGCACATAGCAGGAAACAAACCTACCACGTAGAGGTTGGGGTCAACGCACATGTTCACAACGAAACTGGCCACCACAAGTTCATTAGCTTCATGAATGCACAAACATTGTCAATGGCGATTGTGATGGCCAATCTAAAACATCGACGTCATTTTCTTGTTTTCACGCACTGCACAACCGACTGCGATGTTTCGATTCGTTATCATCTTGCAGTAACCAATTCTCATTCCTTCTTTTAAGCCACCTTTGGGCAAAGCCTTCTTATAAATTTTGACCATGTTGGGTGCGTTTAAGATATTTGTAAACAAATTGTCAAATCCTTGTTTTGAGAGGCATACCCAAACGTGCACCTTGTACATGGTCTCCTATCACACTATGCATGAGTTTGGTTTTGTCTCCGCTCGTTTCGCCTGTTCCTCAATTGCCGTGAAAGCTTCCACTACGGCGCGTTGAGACGCGTGATAATATCGATGTCATGAGCGTATCCCAACAGCTGGACTAACTTGTAGAAAATAGTACCTTCCGTGTTGACTTTTGCCCGCCGCACTTTCTTCTCCAGTACACAACTAAAGAAATCACACGACAGAGCACCTCCATGCCGAAGTTCGGCGCAGGTTTCAAATGGCTCAGACGTCCTCGAGCCGAACTGCACGGTGCATCGCGTATGTGTTAGGGTGGTGCGCCACAACTGGATCAATTTTGGCCTGGAACCCGAATTCGACCATCGCTTCAAATAATTCCTTGTGATTTGAAACTCGCAGGTCTTCTCCAGAATCTGAATTTATTGTGTGAATATTTGGTATATAGTCGATTTGCCGGGCCGGAAGCCGCACTGCTACGTGACGATTAGTGCGGTATAAAACGGCTTTAGACGTTCACACAGTACGCTGGATAGGATCTTGTAGGCGACTTTGAGCAGGGATATACCTCTAAAGTTCTTGCAGTAGGTAGGATCGCCTTTTTTGTTGATGGGGCACATGTAGCTGATATTCCAGTAGTCGTCTTCCCAAATTCGGCAAATGATCTGGTGCATGCTCCCTATTAGAACATTGGCACCACTTTTAAAGAGCTCCGATGGTAAGCCATCTTAGCCTGCGGCTTTGTTGTGCTTCAGCCTTTTAATGGATGTACCGACTTCTTTAAAGCTGGGTGTCGACTGGAGTTGAGATGTCGTGGCCGGCTAGGCAGCTGTTGGAAGTGCTCCTCAAACACATCCAATATTTCCTCCCGTAACTAGATTACTCTCGCAATTTCGAGTAAGTCTGGATGCCTTTCCTAAAGCCCGTGGCCAGGCTTTTGGCTTTTTTAGAAAAGGCCCGTATTTTTTGTTTGGCCCTAGACCCTTCGTTGACATTGAGCTGGGAGGTTGCGAGAGATCTTTTCTTCAGGCGTAGAAGCCTTTTCTTTTCCCATCTTCTAGCCCGGTAATCCTCTTGCGCTGGTCTTGTCCACCGTTGCAGCGCTTTTTGGTATGCCTCGTCAGTTTTACGTTTTTTCTGCTCACACTCGCCATCATACCACGGGTTTCTTGTCGGGGGTGGTAGGTAGCCTAAGGTAGTTTCTGCTACCTCTTTGATGGTCGAGCGTCGATACAACCACATCTCTTTGACACTTGACGTAGGCATACTGGAGAGTCTCTCGATTAATTGCTCTTCGTAGGCTCTGGCAATCTCTAGTGTGCTTAGGCTACCAATGTCTTATATATAGATATTTTTCAATATTTTGACACCTGCTGCGACATGTCAATTGAAAAACAAATTAACATTGCAGCCAGATCAAATTGAGATCAAGCGCGAAATGCTTGCACACCAGATCTGCGCAAACCACAGATCAGCTTCCTCACATGCACTTTACTGACTTCAAATCCTCTACAGAACCCTATCCTGCTTTTGAGTGAACGAGGGAATCCTTATTTCGAATCCAAATCGGCGGTCTATTACTCCACAAATTAGATTCAACGTCTCAATCATAATCACCCCGCAAAGTGATTGAATTTCATTTCGCAGAACTGCAGCGATAATCCATGCGAAGGAGGGACAAAAGTGTGTTCTCACGTGAATTCATTGAGCGGCGGGACTAATCAGTTAGAGTGAATTGATTGCCATCGATTCAGTCTATCCGCCAAACCTCCAAGCGATTATCCACCTCGTCTCGTCTGTAATGGCTTCATCAATGACAGGTACTCGGCAGCGCTTGATATGCTTCACTTATTTTTTGCGCTACACGCTATTTTCCGTAATGTGCGGTTGGGGCTGTATGGGGAGGCAATAAATGAGGTGCGTGATTATTCGCAGAATTACCTTTCCACTGAATCCCATGTGCGGAGTGAATAATGTACGTGTGGATGATGCTGTCTGAGTTCGCTTGGACTGTATAGCTTGGAATGGCACACTACTTGATGATGCAAATGAATGTTGGACTGATTGCTAACATTGAAATTATATAAAATGAGCATCTCACATTTAAGTACAGTTGTCATTCTCAAGAGGTGATAAGCTGGTGATTAGTACAATATGCTTGAGCACAGGTTGGTAGGTGTTTGATTTTTCAGTTTTCTATTCTTCACAGGTCAAGCCTGTTTCAAAGGCATAGTAAAATGTCGTTAGTTAGTTAGTTAGTTGTGAAGAACAATGGACTGCAATCGGCGGCAGCCTGAGCAGGTTGAAGACCAGCAGAGGTTATGGAGATTGATAAGCGAACGATTGTTGATTGCACTGTATTCAGCGGTCTAAGGTGGCAACTCAAAACAAGAGCAACTTGATATATCCATCGGACTTGGAGAAGGGACGAGATAAGGTCTGGAGAAGACTTTGAACCCAACTCAAGTTCGTTACATGTCATACACAACAAAATATGAAAAGAATCGTCGCAGTGCTTAGGAGAGGCACCCAAGAACGAATTCCAACAGCAGCTCTAGAAGTAGTATTCCCGCCTAGCACACTTGCAAAAAGCTGAAATTTAATTACCAATAGAGCGCTTCGAGACTGGTGGTGATCAATGGGTGAGGAGGTTGCATCACGGGAATATTAGCTCCATAGGCAAATCGACTGGGGCATGGGCTTATGAACACATATCTGACTGTAGCCAATGTGGTGGGACGCGAGCGCGATCCCTACTTGTGCATAAGTCAAGTTGACATACAGTCTCCATGTGGCGCCCCGGATAGCCATCACAACAATCATTATGTGGTGAACTTGTGTACACAGCGATCCCCCTCTGCTCGAGGCTCGAATAATGGAATAATGGGCCTGGCCTACCAGTTGTAGGTTGTGCATCAGGTTACGTCCCCCACCACGTAAAATCACCACGGTTACAAGCCGACACCGTCCTCGGATGTGGACGGATGCACAGTTGACGACCCCAGCAAACGATTAACGGACAACGATTTTTGCTTCTGCACGTGGAATGTGTGGTCCCTAAACAAGAGAAATACCAAGTTGACTTTATATAAAACTCTGATCATCCCTGTCCTGCTCTATGGCGTAGAGACATGGACGTTATTCAAAGCGGATGAAGAAGCTCTTGATTGTTTTGAGAGAAAAGTTCTGCGTGCGATCTTTGGTCCTGTTTGGGTTGATGGCGTCTGGAGGAGAAGATTTAACCTCGAACTATACGGGCTGTACAGCGGCATGCACCTAGTTAAGCGTTTTTGGATCCAACGCTTGAGATGGCTATGTCGTGTAGAGCGGATGGACACCACATCTCCGGCCCGAAGAGTCTTCGATTCTGAGCCATTGGGACAGCGCAACACAGGACGTCCTCGCACGGCACATACGTCGAAAAGCACCTTAACCAACTTGGTGTGCGCAGCAGGAGAAATATCGTGCTGGCTAGAGGGACATGTTGGTTGAGGCCCAGGTTCAACGCGGACTGTGGCGCCAATCAAAGAAGAAGAAGGAAAATCGACTACAGACGTATTCACAATAAGGCAAATCCCGTGGAGGACTAGAGAGTTTGAAATCGATTTCCAAGTGATGGTCGAGTTCGGGAGCATGGAAAAACTGTCCAGTTCTGCAAGAACTGACAAGAAAATGTCTTGTTGTGTAAGAGAAGTTAATGCGGCGGGAAGCTGTAAGCGCGGCAGGCACCATCTTGTGTGTCTTTCAACTGTTGGGTTACGCAGATGACATTTACATCGACCAGGAAGTGTTTCCCCACACACCACCTGGGGCAAAAAAAACAGAATCGGCAGCGAAAATGTCACCTTTGTGAGTATTGCGAAGAAGTCCGCGAAGATAGGTTTAGCGATAAATGAGGTCAAGAGTATGTGCTGTGCAAATACCAAGAGTATGTGCAAGTATATGCTGCAAACGACAAAGGATTCCCAACACCGACGTCTCGAATAGAGCGTAGACTACCTAAGAACCGATATAAATTCAAACAACGATAACTGCGCTAAAATCAAACGAAACTATGGTATAGCTAAGAAAGCAGTTGATATACAAAGCCCTCCGTCGAACAACCAAGGTAATGCTCTATAAGACCTTAAACGCCCCAGTCCTGGTACATGGCGCAGAAGCATATACTCTGTTAAAAGCGGACGTGAACGTTGTTTTGAGAGGAAAATTCTTTATGTGATTTTCGGTCCCATCTCCATGGATTGTGGAAGTCCAGTGAGTGGAGGAAACTTACTATGAGTGCGAAATTGAAAGCAGTTAGTTAAGGCTCGAGCTGACTGGAGACGTTTGTTGGTTGTTGGTCTGCGTCGGGAAAATCTAAATACCAAAATCATGCTACACAATATTCTAAGTTTACTAGACGTTAAGCAAAATAGAAGCGCTACTTGTTGGTGCATTTGAAGGAACAAATTTTGCATTGGATACATGGTTTCATCTGCGAAGAAGGTGATTGTAGGAGAGCACACAGCTGTCAATTCGTCTTTGCTAGTTTGCGGTATTGGTGTATTGCTTGCACGAGTGGTAAGTGAGAATATAGGCGCGTGGTATGAGGTTATCTTCTTGCAAATATGGAGATTCTGTTGACTTGTCCTCTTTTAAAAGGAGTTTGTATTCTATTCTGGCTTGGCCTTCGCCTAGTATCTCCGTATGAATGCTAGCTGGACCTAGCTTCTTTAGCAATCATGGCTGTTGTCCTCTGATGGAGGGTAGAGGGAAATGCTTATTCGAAACTTCGAAAAGTTAAACCATCAGAGCATTGCTTCTTCTTCTTCTTTGTGTGTCGCTACAGTCGGGAGTGGACCAGGGCGTCAACCAACAAGCCTCTCCAACTGGGGCAATATCTGGCTAGCTGTGTCCAGTTTGGCACACCAAGTTGGTTGAGGTCGTTCTCCACTTGGGTGCGGCAACTTAAACGCGGGCGTCCTCTGTTGCGTTGCCCGACAGGTTCGGAATCGAAGATTCTTCGGGCCGGAGCTTTGGTGTCCATCCGCTCTACATGTCCTAGCCACCATAGGCGTTGGATCCGTAGACGTCTAACTAGGCTCATGTCGCTGTACAGCTTGTGGTTGAATCTTCTCCTCCAGAACCCGTCAACACAAACAAGACTCTTCGATCGCAAGTAGAATTTTTCTCTCAAAGAGACCAAGGACTTTTTCATCCGCTTTCGAGATTGTCCATGCCTCCGCGCCGTATGGCAGGACTGGGATGCTCAGTATCTCCTCGAGAGATGTCTCTATTACTCAATTGCCTCTTGAGCCCAAAGAAATAGCGGTTGGCAAGAGTTACTCTACAGAAATGATCTTTCCAGATTCTCAGATTCTCAACAGAGCGTTGCTAGTGAGTGGAAAGAATTGAGGCCGTGAAAGTTGCTACTCTCGGAAATTGAATTTATACAGCAGAGCGTTGAACACGACCCACCTCATCACTCTTATGTGCGATGACTCTTATGATTGCCGGCGAACACTTCTCTTGACAATTCGACAACCCTCCACCTGCATGCAAACATTGACTCGTGCATCATCGTTGCTTTTCCATTTTTTAGTCGTAATTGACTCCGATTCGATTATAGCATTTTACCTCGTCTCCCTGGCAACGAAGGAAAAAATTGTTATCCGCATCAACACTTTCGAATTAATTCAATATTCGCTAACTGAGTTCACTCCAGCAGAATCCTACATAAAGTATTCCTCTTGACAGCAGCATCCGTGGAATTTTGTTGCGCTCTCTCTCTCTCCACCGGCAGAGCTGCTAATTATATCACTTGCCTGCACCAAGGTTCGATTGACGTTCACTGCTTGTTTCGACGAACATGGTTACCACAGTCCTTCGGGCCACCTGTCAAGCATACACATACCGCTTGTAGACTCGAACTGGAGCCAGAGGGACGCATGGCAAACATTTCCTTCCTTTTAAATTTATTCCATCTATCTGCCAGAACGCTCTCTGAACAAGCAGAGCAAATGGACAGACGGAGTGTAAAATGATCCCAACCATTGGCTGTATCAATTAAGGTTTCCGAAGGACATCTGTGACGTGGGGGGGTCAAACGTTTTTTTTTCACAAATTGTCAACAGCGATTAGCCAATCGAATAGAACATTTTCACAATAAACTCGTGACGAAAATCCATTATGGGATAGGAAAATATTTGCATAAGGATACACGAGTGGGGTTACGTCTCTCATTTGAATATTTCCTAATCGAATAGAATCGTTCGGTTGAATGGAAGATCCGCTCAAACCCTTTTTTCTCCGTCGCTTTTTTTTTTGTTTCTTTGTGGTTCTCAAAGAAGAATATTTTTCGACGCCCCCTGCGGCGGATGGATGGCTTTTTAGCGGAAAATTCTAGATTTTTCAATGAGATGTTGGGAAAAAAGTTTCTATTGGTTGGCTAGGGTAGTGGAGAATCAATTCCAGATGACTTTTTGTGAACTTATTCGTGGATAAAGCATTTAAGTGTTTCTGCAAAGTTTGCTAGTTTGGTCAGGCGAGCGAATTGTGGCTGCTATTCATAGTATTTTTGCACTGTTTTGAAGGATGTGTGATCGAACGTAATGACATAGCATGCTTCCTCTGCAATCGAAGACGAAGAACGATGCTTTTAGCACAACTTACTTCTGGTCTTCGTTTGCCGTTGTCCTTGGGATGTCATAGATTGACACAAAGAGATTGTTCGTCATTGATTCACACACGATATTAAGCCAGGTACCTTTAGCTTTCACTTAGACCAACGTGTTAGGTGCATGGTTTACCATTGGGCGTGTGTTCCTCTTTTCCACTTGCTCATGTGCAGTCGTTCATGTCACACTTTCTGTATTTCGCTGGGTGAATTGCTCCTCTCTGGATTGTTTTATTACTATCGTGACACCTTTTTTCATCCTTAAACTATCCAGATTTCGTTATAAATCGTTGAAGGTTTTCCAGTTCAACACCGCTTTCCGCTAAGAACTGCCTTATTTCCTTTGCTGAGCAATCACAGAGACGTTGGTTCGATTCTGTTATGCGGCAGTGCCCGGTTAGGACTGGGTGCTAGTTTGACCATCGTCAGACATAGAGCAATCGCACTCTCCCCAATACACAGACCAAACCATCTAGTTCTGGCGCTGTACATGGCTTTATCTTCTGGTTCTTTCCCCTATCGAGCTGACCGGCCCGTATGAGCACACGTTGTTCTTGATCCCTTTTTTGATGTATTGATGTCAGATATCATTGAGATCATGACACTTTGTCTGCATAATGCTTGGCTTTCAGAAAAAAATTTGATCCACGATTACGCTTTGCTCTCTCATTGCGAGTACCGCTCCGTTTATCGCAGCCACTTCGGCTTGAAAGACACTGCAGTCTAGTCGACACTACTGCCAAAGATTTTTCGAAGTGGACCCAGGAGACCGCTGCCCATGTACTAAAGCTCGTCTGCCTTAGTGTATCGGCGATCTCCACTTCTGCCACTACACTTCCTTCCTGATGGAAGTTCCTCTTCAGATCTAGGTTTTGTAGCAAGTAGTCTGTTTGTCTTATAATATGTGGTGTTGTCCAACAGCTCTGCAACCTCAGGCAGTCTGCCTCTCAGAGCCGCACCGCTGATGAGGCTGCACTGTTGTTGCTGATTATTAAGAGGGAGAAAGTTGATGGTGTCCGTGTTGTTCCTTAACTGGTAAATAGCATCATATTTTATTCGAAGGGAAACTTTCTTGATATGGCAACGGTCAAAGCGATGGATACCATTCCTAATGCTGTCAAGCATTTCTATTCTGGATCCATAATACTACGACGACAGGGAATACCATAAGTACAAGCTCGTACCTTTATTGGCGTAAAATGTTACAGAGAATTTTGGTCAAGATTTTTAGTAACGCATTCTCCAAGATCGATCCAATTTGTTTTATGACATATTGTTCACTCAATTAAATCTGAGCAGAAAGACTTCAGTCAGAATTTAATCTGACGTCGTCTTCTTTTAAACAATCGAACTTAAAGTGCTTCATGACTTATTCCCATCTCAGGAAATTAAAATGCTGATTAGCAGAATCAGATGGGCCAGACTGAGAAGCTATACACAATCAAGGAAAGCATAACATGAATTGAGTCGACTTTCTTGTTATGACAAGGCTTGATTGCAGCAGGCATGATTGCAGCTGACGACTCGTTGGACCCAATTTTCAACAGCCGCTTTTTCGCGTTTAATGTTGGCTCTGAGCTCTTACAACGTTGCATAAGCGAGAGAGATAACAGGCTCACCCTACTTAATCTTGAATAAAACGATTGCTAGGTGTTCTATGTGACATCATTCTGTTGAAACCACATGTCGTCCAAGTCCATGTCTTTCAATTTGGGCCAAAAATAATCATTAACCATGCCTCGATAACGATGACTTTGCAAAGTAACGTGACGATTGTTAGACCCACATTGATTGTTAAACACACAAAATTTGTTTGTTGCTTGTGGATGGCCATATGTGAAGCAAATGTGGATTTCCACCCGACTTATTTTTTTTACAATATTTTAATGCATAGCTACTACAGTGTGTGTATAGCGACTGAAAGGCCCTCAAAGAGAACAATTAATCTCATATTTCTGCAGAAGACGCCAGAGTTTACCTCAAAGCAATGCCTTCTCCGAATCTACAAAACAGCTGTTTATTGGTTTTGGCATAATCACACGTCTTACCGAGTATCATTTTTGGAATGAAAAGCTGCCCGGGACGAAAGCCGCACTGTTCATCCCACAATCCAATCACAGTTCTGGGGTGACTGAAAAGCGATGTGCTCCTGTAGTTAAGACAACCTCTTTAGTCCCTTTTTTGAACGTCCATGAAAAATATGAACAATAATTCCTGTTTGCCAACCGCTATTGGTCTCGCCGAGCTCTCAGTATACCCTAATGACACTAGAGAGCCATAAATTACCCTTTAGCCATTGCTTTAAGCATTTCTGGTCGGATTTCGTCCACACCATCGGATTTGCCCACGAATATTATCCGCCCTACTCAAGACCTGACGCACTCAGTGCACTGTTGGCGATTGAGGTCCTCCGAAAAGTGGAAAATATACCCCTCATTGGACAGCAACACAGCATCTTGGGCTTTGACTCCTTCGATGATGTTGAACTTACTTCCTCTGAGTCGGCTAATACTGAAGCCTATAGGATGATTTTGAAGAAAAAGAGGAGCAGACTAGAAATTACATTTTTCTTGGCTCAAAAAGACAATAAATAGCCTAAGTGACTTAGGGCTTAGTCACTCCATGTGGTATTGCAAAGCACTTACTCTGTCTCTTCAGGTCATCAGAGTCTTCATGTGCATTCCTACTGGAGTTGAACTGATTTTGAACACATTCCCCAAAACAGGAGCTCTGCCATTTAGGTGCGTCATCTGTGTTTGGTAAATTGATTCTCCCTAAACTGTCTCTCTCCCCCACAATGTCCCATGTTTCCAATTCAAAAAAATAACTCCCCCATCCCCCATTCACTGTTCAGCGCACACTGACTCTAATTAATCAGCTTGGGTTACGAAATTCGATGATACCAATTGACAAAAACTTCTCAGTCTCTTCTCTGGTTTTGTATAATCATGCCATGCGGAGATTAACTCTTCGTACCAACCACTGTCATCATGACCGCACAACATTGCGGATCCCTAATGAATAAGGGCGAACCCGTCTTACTATCAATCACAGTGCCATCCCTCCGACCACTGTGCGTCACCCGGAAAAACCCAAAACAAGCGAAACCCCAAGTTAATCCTGAAATCAAAATTGAATCGCATCCCAAACAGGATGCTTTATGATGGTGTCGTTGGTCGCGTACCACTCTGTGTCTGCGGTGTCGGGGTGAGTTAATCGTGTTCGTACACCTCTTCATTCAAACCTTAATGACATCTGGTGACGGCAGCCATAGGAATTGCAAACTCTGTCGACTGTTGATGGTGAGTCGGGTGATATGGAATTGATGTTTCAATTTTATAAGACCTGCATGCTCGTGTCGGGCACTCGCTCTGGAGTGTGGGATGACATTGAACGAAGTGTTGAACTATTGAAGGTTGCAAACACAGATGATATGTACACGATGATTCTTTAAGCGCTTGGGTTTTTATACTGTCAAAAGAGACGGCAAAAGAGGTTACAATTCACATTTCAGTTCGAAAGTCAATGCTTGTCATTTACTTTACAAGAATTTACAAGAATATTGATATAGTCTACGATTTTGGTGAATCCTATTTTTAGTCACTTTTTCGAGAATCTTGACAGGTGCTTGGGTAATAACACTCGTTGTGTGGTATAAGTTTATCTCTACCAGTTCTCCTGTCCAAGATGAAAATTGCCCATCGTCTTCCTAGAACACACTCGACCAGGTTCGGCTTGGCTCAGAAAATTTCGAGATTATTGAAGGATAGCGGCAGTATTTAAATGACCGCAAGAACGGTGATCTTTGAGAAAAATTATCCCGGACCATAAACACAAAACTTAGCTGCACACTACGTTGATTGACTTCCGTTGGTTCTTAGACAGTGTTCTACTGTCTCTCGTTCGTTTTTTGCCATTATTTCTCGGTGGCCACTCTAAAACAGGTGTATTTGTTGTCTGGAAAAACTGCTTAAAAAATTTGGCAGAATTGCTGAAAAACGTAATTCTCACCTCCAATATCCTCCGTAAATTCATCTAATTATTTTATAGAATTTATTTTTGATGGAACGTCGAGACCACTGTAGCTGAAAGCTCACCATATAATCACACTCAACGATGCGGCTCAATTAAACCTGCGGCTTATCTCACAAATCATGCCAGTAGCTATGACCCGTCAAGTCCATCCACATTGTTTTTTTTTTTCGTCACCGAAAATCACTGGGCTCACTTCTGCGGTTCACGACAAGTTACTTCTCCAGACAACATCAACCGAATTTTCTGAGCACGAAAGTGACCATTGTTTTCTTTCATTTTTTTTTTGTTCGATTTGATAGCTTATCTCACCGAAAAGTGGAACCAATCTTTCCACAATATAAGCAAGATAGTTGGAACAAGATAGTGGAACCAATCTTTCCACAATACAATCAAGATAGTTGCGAAGGACGAAGGTATAAATAAGAGTACTCTTGTAAACGATTCGCAGCCGCACCTCCAACCAGCTATAGTGAGTGACTGATAGGGTGACTGATAGGGAATGTATGAAATACAAAACACCTATATAAAGGTGCATGTAAGTTAACACGCTCCCAAAGTTTCAAAGTGTGTGAACAGCCAGACGCTAGCTCAGCGTTGTAAGCCGAGCATGCCAGACGGATTCCGCAGCAAAGGAATCCGACACCCACGGTGGGAGCGTCGCCGAACGTCCACCGTGGGACGAACAACTCCAAGGCCATCGTTCAACGACATCGAACGATTAGAATAAGTAGAGTAAGTTTAGTTTTTAGTTGAGTTCGGGCTGAGTAACATCAGCAATTTAATTTTAATAAATAAAATCCCTCATAAAGGGAAACGAAAAAGAAATCGTGTTTAATTTGTATTAAATTTTGATGCAATTAATTAGATAATTTTTATTTTTGTGTAATTAGTGTTGAGTGCTTTGTAATTACTATTATTATTTATATAATATTAGTGCTCATAATCTTATTTTTTGAAAAATTCCTTGAGTCTATAGCGTATTACAACTTTTCGATCGCTTATCCTCTGATTAAGTGCTGCCAGTTCGCTTTTGTCCCAAGCTTATAAATATCGCGTACTGACTCGCTCTCGTTTAAGTTACCAGGCATCATGTCTAAACTTTTCGCATTGCTTGTTTTCAGTGGAATGTGCAATTCCGTGTTCTCGGTAAGTTTTTCTGTATTGGTGAATACTAAAGTGTACTTATTATATTATTTTAGGACGATAAAGCAACGGATTGTATTTTTGAGTGGGAATCCTTCACAACTCAAGGCAACGATCCAGAGCTTGTAATTGACTACTCTGGACAGAAAATTACAACGCTGACAGAAGGAAGTAAGACATATCACTACATCACTGGACCTGTTGTTACCCGATCCGAAGTTGATGACTCCTATGATGTAAGACTGATGATACTTTTTAGATGATCTCTTATCCATGCTGTCCTTTCATATGTAGGTCTTTTATGAAGTCCTGAAGTATTCAGAAGGGAGGGAAAATAAGATTCTTCTCGATGTTCGCAAGGTTTGTTACTTCTTAGAAAATATCTATCCCAGATTCCTGCTGCCAATTGGTGGAATGCATACCGACTTTCCTCCGCAAGAGAGCATATGTCCCATGGAAGAGGTAAGTCGTGGGCAGAATGTTTGCTTTGAATTTTCCAATTTTCAATCTTCTGCAGGGCACAACCAACATTTTTCCAGCAAAGAATAGCCAGCAATTGGTTTCCCCATCTGAGCTTGAAAATGGAAAATATTACTTATTCGTGTCATTTTTGAAAAACTACAATCCCGTGGGTGGCATTAGTGGCAACTTTACGGTGGTAAGGGACTAACAAAATTCATGTCATGTACTTCTAGTCATGTCATGTCTCTTCTTGGTGATTGTTTGTAATTGAATCAATAAACGTTTGATTGGCAATGTGTTGAAATGTTGGCAAATACATTTTGGAGTAAATTGGTTACTAGATTAAATCTTGAGGATGGACGCATTTCTGGTGCGGCTTAAGTGGAATAAATGCACGCTATGAAGGCTAAACAGTTCACACATATGACCATTTCCATGCGTATTGAACTGCACGCATGTACGGCGATCACGTGTCTTCGGTCGGGTCCCAATGAGTGGCTAACAGACCTTTTTAAAACCATGCTAATTGCTTCGAAGAGGATATTTAATTTAAGCTAGTTTAATTTAGCAGTTGGAATTGATGAAGGACGGTAAAGGTTAAAATGGTTCATGAATAAACTCTACCAAGAATGAGAAAATACCTTATTTCTGGTTGCACGTAAAGTTGTAGAGCGTAAACTTGGCTCCTTTGACTGGCGATACAGATCTGGGCCTCAGTAAACATGCCTCTCGAGCTAGCATATACTTGGGCTGGAAGCCAGTTTCTTATATCCAGGTAATAAAGGTCCCTTTCGAACTGGGCACGTCATCTTCCTCTACACTTTGTCCCTTGCGGTTGGACTCGAAGATTTTCCGAGCTGGGGCGTTGGTGCCCACCCTCTCTTACAAGACTTAGCCATTTGAGTCCAGACAATCGAATTCGTTTGACAGAGCCAATGTCGTTGCACACCTCGTAGAGTGTGTCTTCTCCTCCCAACGCCTTGTTCACAAAGGTCATCGGAAGGATTTTCCTCTCGAGGCAACAAAGGATCTCTTCGTCCGCATTTGGAAAACAAACTATTTCGTAGAGTAGCAATAGCGCAAAAGTAAGAAAGGTATATATTTTTTATATTTGACTTGTTGAAGAATAAATCTAATTGGTACCTGTTCATAGTTTAGATAAGATAATATTACAACCATTCATTCATCAAAAAAAAATTGAATCACGCAATTCAGCATCTCGATTGTGTCGAACGGGGACAGTACATAAAACTGACATGCACAGGCTATGAATCGATGCACTGTTTGCTGCAACAAAGGAAAGTATAAAAGAACAAAACAACAAGTGGACGGTTTCAGTCGTTCCATTCACATTCAGTGTAGTTTGCATTTTTTTACTTGAAATAAATGGATTATAAACAACGGCTTTCGTTTGATTCGTTTATAGTATAAACGTTTTGCTGAAAGATTTAATATAATTTTAGAGGAAGGCGGAAGCATTGAAAGACACATGTTCCATCATATTCAAAAAAATCTAAAGACATTATGGGATGGGATTTTGTATTTATTCTTTTGCCAGTGTCCTTTCAATGTAAAGAGACATGACAAACAATTTACCACTCAGTGGATACAATTCTTTTTTTTTTTAGGAGCGTGCTAAGATTAATGTTGCGGCAAACATTTTTTTGGAGAAACGGATGAATCTACTGCTGACGATTGAGTGTTAACAGACCACGTGCAGCCGAACCTCTGGAGACCCTATAAGCCGATGCTTGACCCGAAGCCTATAAGGTTAATACAAGGTTAAGACACTGCAACATCTACTGTGGTGTATGGTGCAAAAAGTCAACGGAGCGCTTGTCAAAACGCCGTCAGAAAAGTTGTGTCGAGACTTAAGTCAAACAAAGCTGCTGGTGTGTACTTTTCAAGGCTGATGGAGATGAGCTGGTAGGATGCATGCGCCAACTCATCTGTAAGATATAGTCTGAGGATAGCGTGCCCGACGAGTAGACTCTCTGTATCGTTTGCCTGATCCACAAAAAAGCAGACCTCATCAACTGAGTCAGCTGCTGAATAATAAGTCTCCTTAATATCGGTTACACCACACCTTCTATGTTTTGTGTGAACGCTTGGAACTATTTGTTAATAACGTGGGCTTATCACATATCAGGGCTGTTTCTTTCTTTTTAAAGTCCATCATCAACCAAATCTCTAGATTACCGCAGGTCTCCGCCAAGGCTGCATGTGACAGCGAGCTATATGCTATTATGGATCGTACGGTTCGAGGGGGTTTAAGGACTTCCATTAACTCAGCTGTAAAGTGTAAAGTAAGAGGGCAGGGTCTATGCTCACAGGGCAAAGTTGCTGATCGCTCTCAACTTGGCGGGATGCCAGCAACGATCCTTGTCGATGCATAGATCAAGTTGACATGCAGCCTCCAAGCGGCGCCCCCTGGATAGCTTTCACAACACCCGTTGTGAGGTGAACCAATGCATGCAGCGTTTCCCCAGCGGTTGTGCGGAGGGCTAACAACCCACCCACAAAAAAAAAATAACTGTTACGGAAGAGCAAGCAGCCTCGGACGAACGGACGGAACCCCAACGACGACACGGCGCGAAAAAGGACTACGATTGCGAGTGTGCTCCTGGAATGTAAGAACACTCTACACTCCGGGGGCCGCACAAAAACTGTAACTGTAAGAGACGTGAAAACACCAGTGCATGCTCGCAGACCTCATACTGCAGAAAATATTGCTGCTGTTCGCGATAGTGTGACTAAAGAGCTGTCCACCTCAACTCGTCGTGTGCAATCCTCTCACGCTCGTCGTTGAAGAACATTATGCCTAAAGACTTGCATTTACACGCTTACAAGGTCCAATTGACTCAAGAACTAAAACCTCTTCACCAATTCAAGCGTCGTCAACACTGCTCTAGACAGAGGAGTCCGACTCTGAACCCCACGATACCGGTGCCGCAGACAAGTGGAGAAAAGTGGTTAAACAAATTTTCCTTCGAAAAATGTATGCTGCTGGCTAAGTATGGTTCCAAATAGGCAGGCTTGTTAGCTGAGACCCATGTTCACTCCGGCTGTGACGCCATTTGAAGAAGTTCTTCCCTTGTTTGTGATAAGCTCAAAAGTATGTTTATCATAAAATTAGATAGCAAATTGTCCAGTCCACTAAAAATCACATGTCTCCAATGTGTCGTCCACAACATGACGTTGCTTGGCTCTATCCACTTTAGACTTTAGACGGACGCGCAATGCGTCATCAGAAGAGGTCTGTGCAGTGAAGTGCTGTACGTATGTTCGTGACACATGATCGCACGTGTGCACTGTGTAATAATGTATGCAGCTTGTGACGCCTTGACTATTATTCAATTTTTTATGATGCGTGTCCACTTGCATAATAAACTTATCTGTAAAAAAATCGGCGAGTCGGTAGCGTGTTACAACCTTCAGATCGCTTATCCTCAGACTCATTGCCCTCGTATGAAGCTTATAATTATCGCACACTCATTCGCTCTCGTGTCAGTTGCCAAGCACCATGTCTAGGCTGCTTGCATTGATTTATCTCTGTGGGATGTTCAATTCAGTGCTTTCGGTAAGTTTGTCGGCCTGATGAGTGCAAAAGTATACTCATTAAATTACTTTAGAATGAAAAAGCGGCAGGTTGTATTTTTGACTGGGAATCGTTCACAACTCAAGGCATCGACACAGAAACCCTAATTGACTTCTCTGGACAGAAGATTTCAAATCTAACCGAAGGAACTAAGACATATCACTACATCACTGGACCCGTCGTAGCCCGATCCGAAGCGGACGACTCCTATGACGTATCTATGACAGATGATTATGACTTTGCTTAGATGAGCACTTACCCACACTTTCCTTCCGCAGGTCTTTTACGAAATACAGCAATATTCAGTGGGAGGTGAAATCAGCATAATTCTAGATTTTAGAAAGGCTTGTTACTTCTTAGAAAATATCTATCCCAGATTCCTGCTGCCAATCGGTGGAACGCATACCGACCTAGCTCCTCAAGACATCATATGTCCCATAAAAGAAGTAAGTCGTAGGTAGGCAGTAACTGATTTTGCTAAATTTTAATCGTCTACAGGGTAAAACCAACATTTTTCCAACAAAGAATAGCCAGCAATTGGTGGCCCCATGTGAGCTTGAAAATGGAAAATATTATTTATTTGTGTCGTTTTTGAAAAACTTCAGTCCCGTGGGTGGCATTAGTGGCAACTTTACGGTGGTAAGAGTTTAATTGAATTTGTGTACTCTTGTATTTCGTGGGAAATGTAGTGTGAGCTCGTTTTATTGTGACAATAAACTTTTGGTTGAAAATAAGTTGAGTTGCTAAGATTGGAGCGATGCAAATGACATGCTGTTTTGGTGGGGATGCTAATGAGAATACAGCGTCAGCACTACATTCTTATTTCAACTTTTTACAGTAGACTCATAGTTAACAAAATTAACCGCAAGTAGCCAGACGATGGTTGTGGATGTGTCTTATCTGTTGTAAAAGTTGTGGCCACATTGAACGCGTAGACACTAATACGAGGAAGACCGTTGTATTCTTTCCGCCCTAAGCCCAAAAGTTAGAACAACACAGGCGATTGCTTAGAATCGGAGCCTTTTTCTGGACAACTCATGATCGGCACAATTACAATGGCTAGAAATTGTTCAAATGCTATGATACCCTGGCGATAGCTTCGAAATCACTTCCTTGCCTTATGCTTAACACCATTCTTATTCGGTAAATACACAGAACAACATTGACCTTATCACATTCTATTGTAGGAGCTAAATTTCCTGTGTCGGTCCGTGGTGTTGTGGGCATGTGCGACTACCAGAACGCACGCATTCCAGTACAAGAACTACTTTTCACGGCCCCACCTCATTAGAGTCACAGACAATGGTGAAACAGTACTCGTGGCTAGGAAAAGCTCCTCAAACTTGGTCGTTCAGAGTCGGCATAAAACAGTAGATCCCACGCACAACACGAGTGGTTGCTGTAGCAGCTATGCTCTGGCTCTCTACGGGCTGTAGCGCAACTCATACCATATTATTATGCACTGGGATCTATACAAAAATGATGCCAACGTCTTCAGTGATTACTATGACGACTTTAGTCTACTTCACAAGCATACTAGCCATTGGATCTAAAATAGAGTTCGACTCCATATTGGTATCGATATCATTTCATTTAATTTATCTATTGATTTTATATCGCTGTACCTTAAGAATATGGTATATTCTTTTATATATATATAATAGTACAGGAATAATTAAATAAAGCATAAGGTTTTAAATAACATGTTTTAAATTCTATACAATCATTATTATTATTATGTTGGAAGGCCATTTATAAGCATTGAGAATACCAACGGACCGATAATTCAACCTTGGGGAACACTACAATGTACATGACAAAAAGATGAAAAACTTGAATTATGGTAAACAGCTTCGACTCGGTAGTGCGATACGAAAGAATTCACTTATTAGAGGGATTACAAAATCTGGACCTATTAATTTTGGTGTGCGTGAGCGTACGTACATCAGAAATTTGTCAAAGGTAGAGTGTTATGGCCCAGGCCCAGGCCCAGGCCCAGGTTCACCCCGGACTGTAGCGCCACACGAAGAAGAAGAAGAGTGTTATGGCTACATTGTAATAACATGGTGATCTCAAGGGTAAAATTGTGAAGTATGTAGAAGAGTATTTTCGTATACAAAATGACAGTGCCCTTTCCCTTGGCAGAAATTGTACGCCTTTTACGTTGGAACATATTTCAACTAATATGCAACTAGGAGGAGGAACATACGGTACGGCTTTCGTTCGGCTATTAGCTACTGGTACTCAAGAAGTCTTGGGAATATGCCAATCTAAACTACATCTGTTTTGTAGAACTGGAGATAAAGGAAAGCATACGACCGAGTGCCTCGAAGTAAGCTCTGAAGTGTTGTGCACCAGCATTAGATTGATGATCCACTATTGAGGACCATTCAGTCGCCATACACAACATTTTACAGCTCTGTTCGGGCTACCAACCCAGCTCTTACAGTGGGCATTAGACTTCGCCAAGGATGCATCTTGTCACCTCAACTTTTCAATATATGGTATATTTTTTTTCATATGTGTTACCATAAAACATTTCAGGTACGTTTTTTTTTAAGCATTCTTACTTCTGGCCTGGGTGTTGTTTCTTGCTGCATGACCACTGATTGGCTTTATAAAGCTGATCAACCCCACCAACCTGGAATTGCTTTTGCAGGGAGTGCAACTTGTTGTTGTAATTAAAAACACTTCAATTGAAATTACATGAAATTGTTAAAAAGTATGCCAGAAATTGTGTTTTCTACACATTCAATAAGATTTTTTGGATATAATGACTTTTACAGGGCTATGGACTAAGAACTGAAAATAAACAATATACCTAAAGTTGCTGTAAAGTGCGAAGTTGAGTACATGAGAGTTGATTTTGTTTGTGGGTCCTTGCTATCAAGTTTGTATTTTCACCACATTGTTTGTAATTGTACATAATAATAATAAAATGCAAGTAAAATATCCACTTTACCTTATTATTTCTTATTAATTACACTGCTCAAACAAGTACCCATTTGTGCACCGCACTGTATATATATACGTGTATACGAGGACATTTAAACTTGCAGATGACTCGGTTATCCTCACATCTTCCCAGACAATACGCATCAAATGAAGCCAGAAAACGAGCTTTTTCGTGCGTGGAATAGTGTCAAACAAGCGGAACACCCCATCCAATTGACAAATGAAAAATGTGATAGTAAATCACCATCCAATCACACACTCGAATAAAATACAGAAAAAACAAATTTTTAAGGACCAGGATCACCTCAACTTTAGTGCAAATTAATACTTGCTGCCAACTCAAAACCATACTCAGTAAGAAACTCATCAATTTGTGTCTCCTTGTTTTGACGTTTAAATTTATGAACCACATTGAATGAATGTGCTCTCCTAAATGAGATCCGCGTCGACTGTCAACGCCATTCTTCATCCTAAGCGAAAACAGTTCAGCAGACCTCGTATAACTGAAAAACAAAGTTCAGATAAGTAGGATTTTAAGCCCATACTGAGAGGATACTAGCTATCTGTTTTCGATGTACAGCGAGTTTCCTGGCGGCCCGACTGAGCAATTACTTCGAATTAGCGTGGACTATATAATTTCTTTAATTTTATTACTTCATTACATACTTGATATTTTTATTAATAAAATCACATAGTCTTTGTAACCTTAAATATTAATCAAATGTTAATTAGACAGACAGTAGGTCCATGCAAAGCAAAATTATTTGTGTAATCAGAGCAGGTATAACATGTATATCTCAATTAATAAATCTATCGATCTATACAAAAGCAACTTTAATTACAGTAATTATAAGCAAGTGTTTTTAATTCGATGAAATTAGCACAGCTAAGGAACTATGTGTGCTGGTAGGACCTCACGTCGGCTTTGCTTCATCCATATAAGTAGCGCACACTCTCATTCGTGTCATTAACTAAGTATGATGTCCAGACTGATTGCACTGATTGTCTTTTGTGGGCTGTGCACTTTCGTGTTGTCGGTAAGTTGTTTTACCACCTGTGCATACTTGTTCTTATTGAAACCATTCCAGGACTTCGCGGGGAAAGACTGCATTTTTGACTTTGAATCCTATTCAACGCAACCGAGCACCGAGGACACGGTGGTGGACTTCATTCAGGAGATCTCGACGCTAACTGAAGGCAGTACGACGTATCACTACATCACTGGAACACTGCAAGTCAAGTCCGTTCTTGACAATTCATACTATGTATGATATGATGAACCTCTCGAATTGATTGAAATCGATATGTCCTCCCTAGGCCTACTACCGCATACAGAAGATATCAGATGGAACTGTGAAGAATGTCGTATTCGGTATTCAGGAGGCTTGCCACTTCTCGGGGAATATATATCCACAATACCTGTATGCAATACCAGCCAAGCACAACGACTTCCCCTCTGATTTCAGCATTTGCACAGTTCAGCCGGTAAGTTGATCAAGTCTCAATCGGCTCCAGACCAGAAGTTGATTGTTTTCTGCACTCCTCAGGATTCTCCTCTTCACATCTTTCCAGCGAAGAGCAGCCGGGAATTGATCTATCCATCCCTGCTGGACGAGGGGAAATACTATTTTGAGGTGTCATTCTTGAAAAACAACCTTCCCGTGGGTGGCATAAGTGGCGTCTTTAACGTCTTGAGTGTTTAATTAAATTCATACTTCTATATTCTCGTTTGAGTGCTTCTATTTAAATGAATAAACTTTGAATTTGGACATGACCTGAATTGAGGGTAATGTTTGTGTACAAAAAAACGTTGCTTATTAGAAACTGATGCATTGGAAAGTGTTTCGCGACATCAAAAATTTCAATCAATTGACAAACGACAAATTTTATAAGTTTCTAAGTTCAACTTTATAGTGCCACAGCGATCTAATTGGCCTTACCAACGATAACATGCAAAAAAGTGTGCGCAAGTCGTTGGTAGGCCTAAAGGGCTGCTGTGGCAGTTTGAGGATGAGGCAGGAGATCCATCAGATTAGCACTACTAACCACTGCTTGCTTGCCTTACTAAGGCAATTCTGATGGATCTCCTGGCTCATCCTCCAACTGCCACCGCAGCCCTTTTAGGCCTACCAACCACTTGCGCACACCTTTTTGCATTCGGCAACATTGAGATTTTGACCCCAAAATCCAAGCAGTGGTTAGTAAGGCAATTCTAATGGATCTCCTGGCTCATCCTCCAACTGCCACCGCAGCCCTTTTAGGCCTACCAACGACTTGCGCACACCTGTTTGCATGCCCTGGTGTATGTATTAATCAATCCTGATGCATTAAAAAGCATGTCGTGAGACCAGAAAGAGCAATCATCAATTGTGCATAGTCGGCCTCTAGGAATTTGATAAGTTTTCGTGCTCATCTTCCAAAGTTGTTGATTGCTCTCAACTCGGCGAGATGCCAGCAGCGATCCCTGTACATGCGCAGGTCAAGTTGACATACATCCTAGTGGCGCCCTCTGAATAGCCTCTGCAGCAACTGCTTTCGAGGTGAACCATTGTATGCAGCGGCCTTTTGTCCAGGGGCTTAAACTAGGACCCGTCCAGTTCCCCACCGTGCAAAGACAAATAGTTACAAAGCAACAGCAAGCCTCGGATATGGATTATCTTACCGCTGACGACCCTAGCAAACGACATAAGGACAACGATTTTCGACTCTGCACGTGGACTTTGCTTTGACGTCAAGATCGTCCCTGGCGACTTTAACGCAAGGTTGGGCAATCGATCGAGTCTCCCTTCGCATCTAACAGAGTCCCATACCGCCGACATCAAGTGCTGAAGACCAGTGGCAATTCTGCCAAGAAGCCACCAGAAAAGCCGCAACTGATATGCTAGGTTTCACTCTGCCACCAAAAAGCAACCCCTGCTTCGATGAAGAATGTTAGCGATCACATGCAGTCAAGCAGGAGGCATACAAGCGGCGCTGCAAAGCAGGACAACAGCTGCTCGTGAGCTCTATTATCAGAAAAGAATGGAGGAACACCGGCCTCTTAGAAAGAAAAGGAATGAGCACGAGAAGCGCGCGATCGAGGAGATTGAAGGATGTTACTGCAGGAACGATGTTCGGAAACTCTACCACCAGGTAACAAGGACATGTCAAGTTCACAAAAACCGAACGTAAGCCTACAAGGACAAGGATGGGAACCTATTAGTAGAATTACAGTCGGTCCTGGGAATTTGGAAAGACCACCTCTGCAGACTGTATAACGAACGGTGAGGACGATCAAACTACCACTGGTCGTGGCGTTGTGGATATGTGCGTCAACTTCACGACCTCACCCCTTTCGAGTCCCTGACAATGCGCAAAGAGTATTTCCTGTCTAGAAAAAGCTTCTCAAACTTGGCCGTTCGGAGTCGGCATAAAACTGTAGGTCCCTTATACTCGTGAAAGAACAATACCACGCAAAACACTAGTGGATGCTGAGAAGCTAGGCCCTGGCCCTCTATGGGCTGTAGCGCTACCCATATTATTATTATAATCAAACACTTTATCCACCTTGGAACCACTTTCAATTCAGATAATGACACCAGCGCTGAAATCAAACGAAGAATAACTCTTGCCAATCGGTGCTTCTTTGGGCTAAGAAAGCAATTGGTAAACAAAGCCCTCTCGCAAACAACCAAAGTAACGCTTTACAAGACCTTCTCGTCCCAGTAATGCTATAAGGCGCGGAGGCATACACTTTGTCAAAGGCGGATGCAGCTGCTCTTGGTTGCTTCGAGAGGAAAATTCTTCGTGTGATTTTTGGTCCCGTCTGCATAGTGAAGGAGGAGATGTAACGACGAACTATACGGGCTGTTCAGCGACAGAAGAATATCCCACTATTAAGATGACTAGGTCATGTAGAGCGGCTGGAAACCAGAGCTCCGGCTCAAAAAGACTTCGAATCCACCCCCGAGGGACGGCGCAGTAGAGGAAGACCGCGACTGTGGTGCACGCAAGTGGAAATTGACATCAACCAACTATGCGTGCGAAACTGAAACAGCTAGCTAAAGATCGAGCTGGGTGCAGCTGCTTGTTGGTTGAGGTCCTGGTCCACCCCGGACTGTAGCGCCATCTTAACAAGTCTTCGGGATTTCAAAGTTTTTTTTATTGCAGTGTTTGGGTTTTCAATAAGTGAGAAGCACTTAAAAAAACTAAAATGATTATATATGTAAATTTATTTGAATTAAGAATTTGCATATTTAACAATTTTCCAAATATTGCTTCTCGCCGAGGCGTATTCTGAAAGCAGCCTTACCACAGCTGCTGAGGCAGGTAGTGGAGTCTTATGCATTTAATATGTTTCGGTAACGAATTCTCGAATACATCAATCGTTACCTCAGCTGTTTCCATGACATTGCCTTTTGAAATGTTAGTGCTTTCATTATTGTTGACGAAATATGTTTCTTTCTCAAACTCTTTAAATGCTTTTACGAAGTTGGAAACGTTGTCAGTGGCTGTTGCCACAACGTTATTGCAATTCAGTCCAAACCCGGCATGAATTTCCAGAATAAGGTCATTAATCCGATCATATGAACGCGATAAAAAAAATAGCTTACAAGCAAGAGCAACTGATTGCCTGTTGAAGTCTTCGTCTATCCAATGACAAGTGTAGCCAAAAAAAATCTGGTGTTTCGTTAAATACACATCGGCGGTTGTGCAAATATATTTTTGTCTTGCTATTGAAGATTTCAACTTTTCGATCATGGAAAAACAATGCGTCGTCTACAGGATTTACGGTTGTTGGCGACTCATGACTTTAAGATTGCGCAAAAGCTGTCCAAATGATTCATCTTCCACAATCGACATTGGCAGCATATTACTTGCAATAAAGCTTTACTCCTGAAATTGCTCTTGCTTCGTTCTCGCTGTACTGATATTTGTAGCCTTAAGTTTTATATATTCGTCGAATTCTTTTGGATGCCTTTTCCTCAAATGGCTTATAAAATTTGATGTGACTTGCACGGACCCTTGCAATCGTATCTGGCAACAGAAACACTCAACCACAACATCGTTTTTCCAACGCTGGACTAATTGTAATATACATAAAATATGTTTTTTAATGATGGACGGTATTACGCTTTAAACACTATAGACTATAGACAACTTAAGGGCATTATATCAAGACATCACGTACTGAAATTGCTTAGACTGCAATAAAAAAACGTTGAAGTCCCAAAGACTTCAACTGAATGCGGGTGACTTCAAGTGAATGGTCACTCGATTGACTTGCATTCAATTACATCAAGAAGAAAGTTCATTGCAATGTTAAACGTTTATTGAATCACCACCACCAAAAGCATCCCAGAAAAAAACAAACAAATAATTATTATATACTCATTAGTCTAAACCATCCGACCATGCCACCAACTTCTGTTTCGCCCTTCATGAATGTTATTTCATACGCATATGATGCCTCTTCCTTCAGCTTAGATTCGAATATCAAGTCACCAACGTTCTTTGGCTTGCGAACTTGGAAATCAGCCTGCGGAGAATTGAAGTTCATCAACCAGCTGCCTATGTGATAAATGCGTACAACTTACTGGCTCCCAGTCGCATATGTTGTTGCCTGGTACATCGACACGATCACCAAAAATTGGGAATAGGTATGTCTGATAAATGTCGGCTATAAAGTCACAAGCATTCGCGTCACCCGCAGCAATACGGCCCTTTTTAACGTTTCTGATATTGTAATGGACCTACGGAGTTCAAGTGATTACCAAATGAATGAAATTGTTAAATATCATTTGCAGCACTCTTACTGTCATTGAGCTGTCAAGCTTTTCTTTAAGCTTAATATCGCCAGCGAGGTAATTAAATGTTCGACCTTGTTCTCTCAGCGTTTTAAATTCCAGTCCAGAGAAGTCGATAATTGTGTCAGCAGTATTTTTATCGGGGTCAAAGCCTTCAAAGTCAAAAATGCAGTAATCGTCCTGCAATAATTCTGTTAGTTTTCTACTTGGGATTTATGTTTGAAAAGATCTTACCGCGAACACGGAGATGCACATTGCACAGAGAACAATCAATACGAACAGTTTACACATGGTGGCTGGTAACTGACTTGACGATGAGTGAGTCTACTATTTTTATAGGACCAATTCAAGGTCGCCTCTTCCATATACAATAATTATTTTAAATTGTATAAGATAATAGTAATTACGTGCAAAGTATCGGGTTTTATGATATGTTCCATTATGTAATTAAGCAATTGTTGTTAAAATCAACACCTTTGGTGGCATATTCGTGACATTAATTGGCCATCCTGAATGTTCAGGTTCAGAGGTCACTTACAAAAAATTAATACTGAGCATGGCACTTTTTAGTCGTCTCCGAATGGAAAAATTAGAGTTGGAACAGTGATTTTTGAATGGTGCTCATATCGGGGATTGAACCCAGAAACCAAATTGTAAGAGCAGGCTGCTAGTGCTCATTGATTTATAGATTGGCATATGTTCATTGGAGAAAGGTTTTCGCAAATGCTGCCTGTCGAGTTGTACCCACTCACTGTTTTGGGCATGATGGTAAGGGTGTCCGGAGGCCACTCCAGCGGCTAATGGTTGAATTCCGACTTGGTCAGGCTTTGTGTTTAAGATCAGCTGATGGTCCAGATTGCGGGCAAAGTAGGGATGGACTGAGGGAGTCAGTGGTTGCAGAGCGACATTACCGGCCGGACGCTTTTTGAGGCTGACTTCGACGCGAACTTATGAAAAAAGTGGGTAAAAGAGAAATGGGACACGAGAGTCGAAAAACGAAAAGAAGAAGTGTTCAAATTCTGCGGGATACATATGTACAAAGAAAGGAACATAATAACCCTGAATTGTCTTCGTCCGATTGACGAGTCTATTATTGCGGTGTGCGGTAAATTGTACGAATAAAAAAGAAGTACAGAATTCCGGAACTTGGACAGGTAATAAGTGTTTTACGTGATCTCTTATATCATAAAGACATGTGACAATGTTTCGACCGTTTTACGACGGCGGACCAGTCGCCTTCAGTAGAAATCTCAAGTTCCAAATTTATAAATAAGCTTACAGACCTAATTCTCCGCCTTGGTAGGGTGGCGAGGCCCATCTAAAACCTCTGCCACTCTTTGGGTAGTAGCACCCGGTTGTTCACGTCGAAGAGTTGCAAAATTCCCATAGCCTTAATAGACAAAATTAACTCCCAGAAATGCAGGTATAGCTCCACTTCTCCCCATGACTTTGGATATTAAGCCACAGCCACTACGATGCTCCCCCTGGGGGTTAACATCACGCGATAAGGATTAGACCTATGAGGGTCTTGCGGCTTGAGGCTTGTATCCAAACGAGCATGAACAAGCTACGAGTCCTAACAGCAAACTCAGGCAGGCTAAGGAAACAAGAAGAACCAAATTCAGAACACATGGAATTTTATGAAGCACTAGCCATGATTTATTTTCATTTTAATTCATTTTTGTTAATAATTCATGATTAACTTAAGTACGAGACAAAAATGATTAAAACTAGTTGGACGTACAATTTTACTATCTCTAACTTACGTACCCTCAGCGGGTCTATGTCTATGTCTAACTATGTCTATGTCTAACATTAATTAATATAACTAGTTCATTGTATCTGCATAGCTTAATATAAAGCTAAAATCTCAGTAGCAGCACTTACTTACACACTACCTTAAAATTACTTAAAACTATCTTAAGTTAAACAGACCTGCATGTATAGTATTATCGGTTTCCATTTTTTATATACATGTATGTACTTAAACTGTATACATAAAAACAGTCGAATGCACACATGCATATACCAAATTTGTTCACATTTTGTAAGTGAGTACGCACTACCCTTTCTACCCTGATTCTAAAGGGTTTAAATCTGGAGTTTTTTCGCTCCCCAGCCACCAGAACTTTTGGTGCTGCTTAGCAACATCCCTTATATCCCGCCTTGATACCGCTGTACTAAACCGGAGGAGACCCTCCTCAGCTCGTTGTGCGACGGAACGGTCGTAGTTGAGTCGCCCATCCACAGCTGAACGGGTGATATGAAAAATGAGCGGCACCGCATTCTCATCTTTTAGCAGGCCGCTCATATCTAAATGAAGAAACGCTTCTGGAGGGAAGCCACTGTGACGTACCCTTTCGTGGTACTGTGGATTGGGGTAGTAAGCGCCCGAGATCAGGTTATCAGGATCAGGATTATCGATATGGCCTCGAATCAACTTTACCAGGAAATTGTCCACTCGTATCAGGTTCGCCCTGTTGTATAAAACCTCATTGGAGTAAAATTGTATGTACTGGGACTCTGGTGTTCCGTAAAGGCGAAGGCAAGCCCTCTCAAACACCGAATCTTTTCCATCAAACTTGCACTCACGTTGAACCACACGGGACAGCCATAGGTGAGCATTGGCCGTATGAGGGCCATGTAGCAGATTATCTTTGCCCTTGCATCGAGTTGGCTTTTGTCAAACAGTTTCTTTGTAAGAGCGAAAGCGCCTCGGGCCCTGGCCAGAGCAGCATCTACAAGTTTGTTAAAATATACGTCCAACAATTGAGAACTTTCGCCAATTCTTTTTCGTATCCGCCGAAGCATTACACAACGGCGTCCTGAACAGAATGGTTTCCGACTTCTGAAAGTTGATATTCAACTTCCAGTCATCGCAATCTTTCATGAATGAGTCGAAGTCACCCTGCGCGAACGTAGTGATATCCTCCATCTTTTTGCCCGATTTGTACACGATCAAGTCGTCGGCATACGCAATAGCGTGCGGAAGAGAACTTATCAGATCACTCAAGAAAATGTTGAACAGGACCTGCGAATTAACGGCACCCTGTTGGAGACAATTTTTACTTCAAAAATACCTGCACAGGTCACTATGCCATTCTTGACTACGAACCTCCTACCGGTAAGCATGTTACACATTAGGTACAGCAGTGGTATATCAATGCCTAGCCGATTGAGCTTGTAGAAAAGTCCTTTTAACCATACGGTGTCGAAGGCCTTCTCCAGGTCAATCAAACAGGCCCCGTACATACCAGATTCGACGCGGCATGAATAGTGTCTTGCCCCGCTCTGAAATCGAATTGGTTATCCGGAATTATTTGTCTGTCCTCTGTCCAGTTGATCAGAGCTGGACTCTCGAATACCGTGCTGATATTCAGAAGGAGAATAATTGACCAGAGGTTACACGGATTCGAAGAATCTTTTCCTTGCTTGGATATGGGCTCTACAATCACAGTTTTCCAATGCTCCACTTGACGCACCGCAGCTGTATTTGGCAGTTCGACGCAGCGTGCCCGAACCTTTGGTAGCGAATACATTGAATAATGCCATCGCGCCGTCAGCAGGCATGCAAAGCGGCGCTGCAAAGAAGGACAACAGCTGCTCGTGAGCTCTGTTAGCAGACAAAAATGGAGGAACACCGGCTTCTCAGAAAGAAAAGGAATGAGCACGAGAAGCGCGCGATCGAGGAGATTGAAGGATGTTACTGCAGGAACGATGTTCGGAAACTCTACCACCAGGTAACAAGGACGTGTCAAGTTCACAAAAACCGAACGGAAGCCTACAAGGACAAGGATGGGAACCTATTAGTAGAATTACAGTCGGTCCTGGGAATTTGGAAAGACCACTTCTGTAGACTGTATAACGAACGGTGAGGACGACCAAATTACCACTGTCACGCAGACCCGACCTAATTGAATTGACGGCAGCAGTCGCCAAACTGAACTCCAACAAGGTTGCTGGTGCCGACGGACTGCCTGCCGATCTCATGAAAGCAGCTGGTGATAGCTAATGATTTGGTAAGGTGCATACACCAACTCATCTGTAAAATCTGGTCGGATGATAGTATGCCCGATGGATGGAATCTCAGCATCGATTGCCCGATCCTAAAGAAAGGAGACCTTCTAAACCGTGCCAATTATAGAGGGATAAGTCTCCTAAATATATCCTATGAGATTTTTTCTGCAGTTCTGTGTAAACGCCTGAAGCCCTACGTTAACAGTCTAATTGGTCAATATCAGTGCAGGTTCAGGCCAGCGAAATCCACTATTGACCAAATATTCACATTACAGCAGATCTTGGAAAAAACCCAGGAGTTTCCAGTTCATACCCACCACCTATTCATCGACTTAAAGGCTGCGTATGACAGTATTCATAGAGCGCCTTGTCTAGTTTTGGCATTACTACCAAACTCGTCCTTATGTGTAGGATGACGGGGGAGAATGCACGCTGCTCCATCAAGGTCGGTAAAGACCTAATCGAGACCTTAGATGTCAAAAACCGATTCAGACAAGGTGACGCGCTTTCATGCGACTTTTTCAATATCGTTCTTGAAGGAATTGTTCAAAACTTTAACGCCAACACCAGAGGAACAATCTTTCAGGAGTCCCTCCAACTGCTCGCATATGCCGACGATATTGACATTATCGGAAGAACGCAGCCTCATTCAATGGCGCTTTTGTGGGTATTGCAACGGTGACCGCGAAGATGAGTTCAGCAATAAGCGAGGGTAAGACCAAGTACATACTGTCAACGAGAAAGGTCACCCAACACCGACGTCTCGGTCAGAACGTCACAGCAGGCAGATATAACTTTGAGGTAATCAAAAACTGAAGACCCGTGGTCGTGTCGTTGTGGATATGTGAGTCGACTTCACGACCTCACCCCTTTCGAGTCCCTGACAATGTTCAAAGAGTATTTCCTGTCTAGAAAAAGCTTCTCAAACTTGGCCGTTCGGAGTCGGCATAAAACTGTAGGTCCCTTATACTCGTGAAAGAACAATACCACGCAAAACACTAGTGGATGCTGAGAAGCTAGGCCCTGGCCCTCTATGGGCTGTAGCGCCACCCATATTATTATTATAATCAAACACTTTATCCACCTTGGAACCACTTTCAATTCAGATAATGACACCAGCGCTGAAATCAAACGAAGAATAACTCTTGCCAATCGGTGCTTCTTTGGGCTAAGAAAGCAATTGGTAAACAAAGCCCTCTCGCAAACAACCAAAGTAACGCTTTACAAGACCTTCTCGTCCCAGTAATGCTATAAGGCGCGGAGGCATACACTTTGTCAAAGGCGGATGCAGCTGCTCTTGGTTGCTTCGAGAGGAAAATTCTTCGTGTGATTTTTGGTCCCGTCTGCATAGTAAAGGAGGAGATGTAACGACGAACTATACGGGCTGTTCAGCGACAGAAGAAGATCCCACGATTAAGATGACTAGGTCATGTAGAGCGGCTGGAAACCAGAGCTCCGGCTCAAAAAGACTTCGAATCCACCCCCGAGGGACGGCGCAGTAGAGGAAGACCGCGACTGTGGCGCACGCAAGTGGAAAGGGACATCAACCAACTATGCGTGCGAAACTGAAACAGCTAGCTAAAGATCGAGCTGGGTGCAGCTGCTTGTTGATTGAGGTCCTGGTCCACCCCGGACTGTAGCGCCATCTTAACAAGTCTTCGGGATTTCAAAGTTTTTTTATTGCAGTCTTTGGGTTTTCAATAAGTGAGAAGCACTTAAAAAAACTAAAATGATTATATATGTAAATTTATTTGAATTAAGAATTTGCATATTTAACAATTTTCCAAATATTGCTTCTCGCCGAGGCGTATTCTGAAAGCAGCCTTACCGCAGCTGCTGAGGCAGGTAGTGGCGTCTTATGCATTTAATATGTTTCGGTAACGAATTCTCGAATACATCAATCGTTACCTCAGCTGTTTCCATGACAGTGCCTTTTGAAATGTTAGTGCTTTCATTATTGTTGACGAAATATGTTTCTTTCTCAAACTCTTTAAATGCTTTTACGAAGTTGGAAACGTTGTCAGTGGCTGTTGCCACAACGTTATTGCAATTCAGTCCAAACCCGGCATGAATTTCCAGAATAAGGTCATTAATCCGATCATATGAACGCGATAAAAAAAATAGCTTACAAGCAAGAGCAACTGATTGCCTGTTGAAGTCTTCGTCTATCCAATGACAAGTGTAGCCAAAAAAAATCTGGTGTTTCGTTAAATACACATCGGCGGTTGTGCAAATATATTTTTGTCTTGCTATTGAAGATTTCAACTTTTCGATCATGGAAAAACAATGCGTCGTCTACAGGATTTACGGTTGTTGGCGACTCATGACTTTAAGATTGCGCAAAAGCTGTCCAAATGATTCATCTTCCACAATCGACATTGGCAGCATATTACTTGCAATAAAGCTTTACTCCTGAAATTGCTCTTGCTTCGTTCTCGCTGTACTGATATTTGTAGCCTTAAGTTTTATATATTCGTCGAATTCTTTTGGATGCCTTTTCCTCAAATGGCTTATAAAATTTGATGTGACTTGCACGGACCCTTGCAATCGTATCTGGCAACAGAAACACTCAACCACAACATCGTTTTTCCAACGCTGGATTAATTGTAATATACATAAAATATGTTTTTTAATGATGGACGGTATTACGCTTTAAACACTATAGACTATAGACAACTTAAGGGCATTATATCAAGACATCACGTACTGAAATTGCTTAGACTGCAATAAAAAAACGTTGAAGTCCCAAAGACTTCAACTGAATGCGGGTGACTTCAAGTGAATGGTCACTCGATAGACTTGCATTCAATTACATCAAGAAGAAAGTTCATTGCAATGTTAAACGTTTATTGAATCACCACCACCAAAAGCATCCCAGAAAAAAACAAACAAATAATTATTATATACTCATTAGTCTAAACCATCCGACCATGCCACCAACTTCTGTTTCGCCCTTCATGAATGTTATTTCATACGCATATGATGCCTCTTCCTTCAGCTTAGATTCGAATATCAAGTCACCAACGTTCTTTGGCTTGCGAACTTGGAAATCAGCCTGCGGAGAATTGAAGTTCATCAACCAGCTGCCTATGTGATAAATGCGTACAACTTACTGGCTCCCAGTCGCATATGTTGTTGCCTGGTACATCGACACGATCACCAAAAATTGGGAATAGGTATGTCTGATAAATGTCGGCTATAAAGTCACAAGCATTCGCGTCACCCGCAGCAATACGGCCCTTTTTAACGTTTCTGATATTGTAATGGACCTACGGAGTTCAAGTGATTACCAAATGAATGAAATTGTTAAATATCATTTGCAGCACTCTTACTGTCATTGAGCTGTCAAGCTTTTCTTTAAGCTTAATATCGCCAGCGAGGTAATTAAATGTTCGACCTTGTTCTCTCAGCGTTTTAAATTCCAGTCCAGAGAAGTCGATAATTGTGTCAGCAGTATTTTTATCGGGGTCAAAGCCTTCAAAGTCAAAAATGCAGTAATCGTCCTGCAATAATTCTGTTAGTTTTCTACTTGGGATTTATGTTTGAAAAGATCTTACCGCGAACACGGAGATGCACATTGCACAGAGAACAATCAATACGAACAGTTTACACATGGTGGCTGGTAACTGACTTGACGATGAGTGAGTCTACTATTTTTATAGGACCAATTCAAGGTCGCCTCTTCCATATACAATAATTATTTTAAATTGTATAAGATAATAGTAATTACGTGCAAAGTATCGGGTTTTATGATATGTTCCATTATGTAATTAAGCAATTGTTGTTAAAATCAACACCTTTGGTGGCATATTCGTGACATTAATTGGCCATCCTGAATGTTCAGGTTCAGAGGTCACTTACAAAAAATTAATACTGAGCATGGCACTTTTTAGTCGTCTCCGAATGGAAAAATTAGAGTTGGAACAGTGATTTTTGAATGGTGCTCATATCGGGGATTGAACCCAGAAACCAAATTGTAAGAGCAGGCTGCTAGTGCTCATTGATTTATAGATTGGCATATGTTCATTGGAGAAAGGTTTTCGCAAATGCTGCCTGTCGAGTTGTACCCACTCACTGTTTTGGGCATGATGGTAAGGGTGTCCGGAGGCCACTCCAGCGGCTAATGGTTGAATTCCGACTTGGTCAGGCTTTGTGTTTAAGATCAGCTGATGGTCCAGATTGCGGGCAAAGTAGGGATGGACTGAGGGAGTCAGTGGTTGCAGAGCGACATTACCGGCCGGACGCTTTTTGAGGCTGACTTCGACGCGAACTTATGAAAAAAGTGGGTAAAAGAGAAATGGGACACGAGAGTCGAAAAACGAAAAGAAGAAGTGTTCAAATTCTGCGGGATACATATGTACAAAGAAAGGAACATAATAACCCTGAATTGTCTTCGTCCGATTGACGAGTCTATTATTGCGGTGTGCGGTAAATTGTACGAATAAAAAAGAAGTACAGAATTCCGGAACTTGGACAGGTAATAAGTGTTTTACGTGATCTCTTATATCATAAAGACATGTGACAATGTTTCGACCGTTTTACGACGGCGGACCAGTCGCCTTCAGTAGAAATCTCAAGTTCCAAATTTATAAATAAGCTTACAGACCTAATTCTCCGCCTTGGTAGGGTGGCGAGGCCCATCTAAAACCTCTGCCACTCTTTGGGTAGTAGCACCCGGTTGTTCACGTCGAAGAGTTGCAAAATTCCCATAGCCTTAATAGACAAAATTAACTCCCAGAAATGCAGGTATAGCTCCACTTCTCCCCATGACTTTGGATATTAAGCCACAGCCACTACGATGCTCCCCCTGGGGGTTAACATCACGCGATAAGGATTAGACCTATGAGGGTCTTGCGGCTTGAGGCTTGTATCCAAACGAGCATGAACAAGCTACGAGTCCTAACAGCAAACTCAGGCAGGCTAAGGAAACAAGAAGAACCAAATTCAGAACACATGGAATTTTATGAAGCACTAGCCATGATTTATTTTCATTTTGTTAATAATTCATGATTAACTTAAGTACGAGACAAAAATGATTAAAACTAGTTGGACGTACAATTTTACTATCTCTAACTTACGTACCCTCAGCGGGCACTCTTAGCTAAATTTGGTCTTATCCTATGTCTAACATTAATTAATATAACTAGTTCATTGTATCTGCATAGCTTAATATAAAGCAAAAATCTCAGTAGCAGCACTTACTTACACACTACCTTAAAATTACTTAAAACTATCTTAAGTTAAACAGACCTGCATGTATAGTATTATCGGTTTCCATTTTTTATATACATGTATGTACTTAAACTGTATACATAAAAACAGTCGAATGCACACATGCATATAACAAATTTGTTCACATTTTGTAAGTGAGTACGCACTACCCTTTCTACCCTGATTCTAAAGGGTTTAAATCTGGAGTTTTTTCGCTCCCCAGCGACCAGAACTTTTGGTGCTGCTTAGCAACATCCCTTATATCCCGCCTTGATACCGCTGTACTAAACCGGAGGAGACCCTCCTCAGCTCGTTGTGCGACGGAACGGTCGTAGTTGAGTCGCCCATCCACAGCTGAACGGGTGATATGAAAAATGAGCGGTACCGCATTCTTATCTTTTAGCAGGCCGTTCATATCTAAATGAAGAAACGCTTCTGGAGGGAAGCCACTGTGACGTACCCTTTCGTGGTACTGTGGATTGGGGTAGTAAGCGCCCGAGATCAGGTTATCAGGATCAGGATTATCGGTATGGCCTCGAATCAACTTCACCAGGAAATTGTCCACTCGTATCAGGTTCGCCCTGTTGTATAAAACCTCATTGGAGTAAAATTGTATATACTGGGACTCTGGTGTTCCGTAAAGGCGAAGGCAAGCCCTCTCAAACACCGAATCTTTTCCATCAAACTTGCACTCACGTTGAACCACACGGGACAGCCATAGGTGAGCACTGGCCGTATGAGGGCCATGTAGCAGATTATCTTTGCCCTTGCATCGAGTTGGCTTTTGTCAAACAGTTTCTTTGTAAGAGCGAAAGCGCCTCGGGCCCTGGCCAGAGCAGCATCTACAAGTTTGTTAAAATATACGCCCAACAATTGAGAACTTTCGCCAATTCTTTTTCGTATCTGCCGAAGCATTACACAACGGCGTCCTGAACAGAATGGTTTCCGACTTCTGAAAGTTGATATTCAACTTCCAGTCATCGCAATCTTTCATGAATGAGTCGAAGTCACCCTGCGCGAACGTAGTGATATCCTCCATCTTTTTGCCTGATCTGTACACTATCAAGTCGTCGGCATACGCAATAGCGTGCGGAAGAGAACTTATCAGATCACTCAAGAAAATGTTGAACAGGACCTGCGAATTAACGGCACCCTGTTGGAGACAATTTTTACTTCAAAAATACCTGCACAGGTCACTATGCCATTCTTGACTACGAACCTCCTACCGGTAAGCATGTTACACATTAGGTACAGCAGTGGTATATCAATGCCTAGCCGATTGAGCTTGTAGAAAAGTCCTTCTAACCATACGGTGTCTAAGGCCTTCTCCAGGTCAATCAAACAGGCCCCGTACATACCAGATTCGACGTGGCATGAATAGTGTCTTGCCCCGCTCTGAAATCGAATTGGTTATCCGGAATTATTTGTCTGTCCTCTGTCCAGTTGATCAGAGCTGGACTCTCGAATACCGTGCTGATATTCAGAAGGAGAATAATTGACCAGAGGTTACACGGATTCGAAGAATCTTTTCCTTGCTTGGATATGGGCTCTACAATCACAGTTTTCCAATGCTCCACTTGACGCACCGCAGCTGTATTTGGCAGTTCGACGCAGCGTGCCCGAACCTTTGGTAGCGAATACATTGAATAATGCCATCGCGCCGTCAGCAGGCATGCAAAGCGGCGCTGCAAAGAAGGACAACAGCTGCTCGTGAGCTCTGTTAGCAGACAAAAATGGAGGAACACCGGCTTCTCAGAAAGAAAAGGAATGAGCACGAGAAGCGCGCGATCGAGGAGATTGAAGGATGTTACTGCAGGAACGATGTTCGGAAACTCTACCACCAGGTAACAAGGACGTGTCAAGTTCACAAAAACCGAACGGAAGCCTACAAGGACAAGGATGGGAACCTATTAGTAGAATTACAGTCGGTCCTGGGAATTTGGAAAGACCACTTCTGTAGACTGTATAACGAACGGTGAGGACGACCAAATTACCACTGTCACGCAGACCCGACCTAATTGAATTGACGGCAGCAGTCGCCAAACTGAACTCCAACAAGGCTGCTGGTGCCGACGGACTGCCTGCCGATCTCATGAAAGCAGCTGGTGATAGCTAATGATTTGGTAAGGTGCATACACCAACTCATCTGTAAAATCTGGTCGGATGATAGTATGCCCGATGGATGGAATCTCAGCATCGATTGCCCGATCCTAAAGAAAGGAGACCTTCTAAACTGTGCCAATTATAGAGGGATAAGTCTCCTAAATATATCCTATGAGATTTTTTCTGCAGTTCTGTGTAAACGCCTGAAGCCCTACGTTAACAGTCTAATTGGTCAATATCAGTGCAGGTTCAGGCCAGTGAAATCCACTATTGACCAAATATTCACATTACGGCAGATCTTGGAAAAAACCCAGGAGTTTCCAGTTCATACCCACCACCTATTCATCGACTTAAAGGCTGCGTATGACAGTATTCATAGAGCGCCTTGTCTAGTTTTGGCATTACTACCAAACTCGTCCTTATGTGTAGGATGACGGGGGAGAATGCACGCTGCTCCATCAAGGTCGGTAAAGACCTAATCGAGACCTTAGATGTCAAAAACCGATTCAGACAAGGTGACGCGCTTTCATGCGACTTTTTCAATATCGTTCTTGAAGGAATTGTTCAAAACTTTAACGCCAACACCAGAGGAACAATCTTTCAGGAGTCCCTCCAACTGCTCGCATATGCCGACGATATTGACATTATCGGAAGAACGCAGCCTCATTCAATGGCGCTTTTGTGGGTATTGCAACGGTGACCGCGAAGATGAGTTCAGCAATAAGCGAGGGTAAGACCAAGTACATACTGTCAACGAGAAAGGTCACCCAACACCGACGTCTCGGTCAGAACGTCACAGCAGGCAGATATAACTTTGAGGTAATCAAAAACTGAAGACCCGTGGTCGTGTCGTTGTGGATATGTGAGTCGACTTCACGACCTCACCCCTTTCGAGTCCCTGACAATGCTCAAAGAGTATTTCCTGTCTAGAAAAAGCTTCTCAAACTTGGCCGTTCGGAGTCGGCATAAAACTGTAGGTCCCTTATACTCGTGAAAGAACAATACCACGCAAAACACTAGTGGATGCTGAGAAGCTAGGCCCTGGCCCTCTATGGGCTGTAGCGCCACCCATATTATTATTATAAACAAACACTTTATCCACCTTGGAACCACTTTCAATTCAGATAATGACACCAGCGCTGAAATCAAACGAAGAATAACTCTTGCCAATCGGTGCTTCTTTGGGCTAAGAAAGCAATTGGTAAACAAAGCCCTCTCGCAAACAACCAAAGTAACGCTTTACAAGACCTTCTCGTCCCAGTAATGCTATAAGGCGCGGAGGCATACACTTTGTCAAAGGCGGATGCAGCTGCTCTTGGTTGCTTCGAGAGGAAAATTCTTCGTGTGATTTTTGGTCCCGTCTGCATAGTGAAGGAGGAGATGTAACGACGAACTATACGGGCTGTTCAGCGACAGAAGAAGATCCCACTATTAAGATGACTAGGTCATGTAGAGCGGCTGGAAACCAGAGCTCCGGCTCAAAAAGACTTCGAATCCACCCCCGAGGGACGGCGCAGTAGAGGAAGACCGCGACTGTGGCGCACGCAAGTGGAAAGGGACATCAACCAACTATGCGTGCGAAACTGAAACAGCTAGCTAAAGATCGAGCTGGGTGCAGCTGCTTGTTGGTTGAGGTCCTGGTCCACCCCGGACTGTAGCGCCATCTTAACAAGTCTTCGGGATTTCAAAGTTTTTTTTATTGCAGTCGTTGGGTTTTCAATAAGTGAGAAGCACTTAAAAAAACTAAAATGATTATATATGTAAATTTATTTGAATTAAGAATTTGCATATTTAACAATTTTCCAAATATTGCTTCTCGCCGAGGCGTATTCTGAAAGCAGCCTTACCGCAGCTGCTGAGGCAGGTAGTGGCGTCTTATGCATTTAATATGTTTCGGTAACGAATTCTCGAATACATCAATCGTTACCTCAGCTGTTTCCATGACAGTGCCTTTTGAAATGTTAGTGCTTTCATTATTGTTGACGAAATATGTTTCTTTCTCAAACTCTTTAAATGCTTTTACGAAGTTGGAAACGTTGTCAGTGGCTGTTGCCACAACGTTATTGCAATTCAGTCCAAACCCGGCATGAATTTCCAGAATAAGGTCATTAATCCGATCATATGAACGCGATAAAAAAAATAGCTTACAAGCAAGAGCAACTGATTGCCTGTTGAAGTCTTCGTCTATCCAATGACAAGTGTAGCCAAAAAAAATCTGGTGTTTCGTTAAATACACATCGGCGGTTGTGCAAATATATTTTTGTCTTGCTATTGAAGATTTCAACTTTTCGATCATGGAAAAACAATGCGTCGTCTACAGGATTTACGGTTGTTGGCGACTCATGACTTTAAGATTGCGCAAAAGCTGTCCAAATGATTCATCTTCCACAATCGACATTGGCAGCATATTACTTGCAATAAAGCTTTACTCCTGAAATTGCTCTTGCTTCGTTCTCCGCTGTACTGATATTTGTAGCCTTAAGTTTTATATATTCGTCGAATTCTTTTGGATGCCCTTTTCCTCAAATGGCTTATAAAATTTGATGTGACTTGCACGGACCCTTGCAATCGTATCTGGCAACAGAAACACTCAACCACAACATCGTTTTCCAACGCTGGATTAATTGTAATATACATAAAATATGTTTTTAATGATGGACGGTATTACGCTTTAAACACTATAGACTATAGACAACTTAAGGGCAATTATATCAAGACATCACGTACTGAAATTGCTTAGACTGCAATAAAAAAACGTTGAAGTCCCAAAGACTTCAACTGAATGCGGGTGACTTCAAGTGAATGGTCACTCGATAGACTTGCATTCAATTACATCAAGAAGAAAGTTCATTGCAATGTTAAACGTTTATTGAATCACCACCACCAAAAGCATCCCAGAAAAAACAAACAAATAATTTATTATATACTCATTAGTCTAAACCATCCGACCATGCCACCAACTTCTGTTTCGCCCTTCATGAATGTTATTTCATACGCATATGATGCCTCTTCCTTCAGCTTAGATTCGAATATCAAGTCACCAACGTTCTTTGGCTTGCGAACTTGGAAATCAGCCTGCGGAGAATTGAAGTTCATCAACCAGCTGCCTATGTGATAAATGCGTACAACTTACTGGCTCCCAGTCGCATATGTTGTTGCCTGGTACATCGACACGATCACCAAAAATTGGGAATAGGTATGTCTGATAAATGTCGGCTATAAAGTCACAAGCATTCGCGTCACCCGCAGCAATACGGCCCTTTTTAACGTTTCTGATATTGTAATGGACCTACGGAGTTCAAGTGATTACCAAATGAATGAAATTGGTAAATATCATTTGCAGCACTCTTACTGTCATTGAGCTGTCAAGCTTTTCTTTAAGCTTAATATCGCCAGCGAGGTAATTAAATGTTCGACCTTGTTCTCTCAGCGTTTTAAATTCCAGTCCAGAGAAGTCGATAATTGTGTCAGCAGTATTTTTATCGGGGTCAAAGCCTTCAAAGTCAAAAATGCAGTAATCGTCCTGCAATAATTCTGTTAGTTTTCTACTTGGGATTTATGTTTGAAAAGATCTTACCGCGAACACGGAGATGCACATTGCACAGAGAACAATCAATACGAACAGTTTACACATGGTGGCTGGTAACTGACTTGACGATGAGTGAGTCTACTATTTTTATAGGACCAATTCAAGGTCGCCTCTTCCATATACAATAATTATTTTAAATTGTATAAGATAATAGTAATTACGTGCAAAGTATCGGGTTTTATGATATGTTCCATTATGTAATTAAGCAATTGTTGTTAAAATCAACACCTTTGGTGGCATATTCGTGACATTAATTGGCCATCCTGAATGTTCAGGTTCAGAGGTCACTTACAAAAAATTAATACTGAGCATGGCACTTTTTAGTCGTCTCCGAATGGAAAAATTAGAGTTGGAACAGTGATTTTTGAATGGTGCTCATATCGGGGATTGAACCCAGAAACCAAATTGTAAGAGCAGGCTGCTAGTGCTCATTGATTTATAGATTGGCATATGTTCATTGGAGAAAGGTTTTCGCAAATGCTGCCTGTCGAGTTGTACCCACTCACTGTTTTGGGCATGATGGTAAGGGTGTCCGGAGGCCACTCCAGCGGCTAATGTTTGAATTCCGACTTGGTCAGGCTTTGTGTTTAAGATCAGCTGATGGTCCAGATTGCGGGCAAAGTAGGGATGGACTGAGGGAGTCAGTGGTTGCAGAGCGACATTACCGGCCGGACGCTTTTTGAGGCTGACTTCGACGCGAAACTTATGAAAAAAAGTGGGTAAAAGAGAAATGGGACACGAGAGTCGAAAAACGAAAAGAAGAAGTGTTCAAATTCTGCGGGATACATATGTACAAAGAAAGGAACATAATAACCCTGAATTGTCTTCGTCCGATTGACGAGTCTATTATTGCGGTGTGCGGTAAATTGTACGAATAAAAAAGAAGTACAGAATTCCGGAACTTGGACAGGTAATAAGTGTTTTACGTGATCTCTTATATCATAAAGACATGTGACAATGTTTCGACCGTTTTACGACGGCGGACCAGTCGCCTTCAGTAGGAATCTCAAGTTCCAAATTTATAAATAAGCTTACAGACCTAATTCTCCGCCTTGGTAGGGTGGCGAGGCCCATCTAAAACCTCTGCCACTCTTTGGGTAGTAGCACCCGGTTGTTCACGTCGAAGAGTTGCAAAATTCCCATAGCCTTAATAGACAAAATTAACTCCCAGAAATGCAGGTATAGCTCCACTTCTCCCCATGACTTTGGATATTAAGCCACAGCCACTACGATGCTCCCCCTGGGGGTTAACATCACGCGATAAGGATTAGACCTATGAGGGTCTTGCGGCTTGAGGCTTGTATCCAAACGAGCATGAACAAGCTACGAGTCCTAACAGCAAACTCAGGCAGGCTAAGGAAACAAGAAGAACCAAATTCAGAACACATGGAATTTTATGAAGCACTAGCCATGATTTATTTTCATTTTAATTCATTTTTGTTAATAATTCATGATTAACTTAAGTACGAGACAAAAATGATTAAAACTAGTTGGACGTACAATTTTACTATCTCTAACTTACGTACCCTCAGCGGGTCTATGTCTATGTCTAACTATGTCTATGTCTAACATTAATTAATATAACTAGTTCATTGTATCTGCATAGCTTAATATAAAGCTAAAATCTCAGTAGCAGCACTTACTTACACACTACCTTAAAATTACTTAAAACTATCTTAAGTTAAACAGACCTGCATGTATAGTATTATCGGTTTCCATTTTTTATATACATGTATGTACTTAAACTGTATACATAAAAACAGTCGAATGCACACATGCATATACCAAATTTGTTCACATTTTGTAAGTGAGTACGCACTACCCTTTCTACCCTGATTCTAAAAAGTTTAAATCTGGAGTTTTTTCGCTCCCCAGCCACCAGAACTTTTGGTGCTGCTTAGCAACATCCCTTATATCCCGCCTTGATACCGCTGTACTAAACCGGAGGAGACCCTCCTCAGCTCGTTGTGCGACGGAACGGTCGTAGTTGAGTCGCCCATCCACAGCTGAACGGGTGATATGAAAAATGAGCGGTACCGCATTCTCATCTTTTAGCAGGCCGTTCATATCTAAATGAAGAAACGCATCTGGAGGGAAGCCACTGTGACGTACCCTTTCGTGGTACTGTGGATTGGGGTAGTAAGCGCCCGAGATCAGGTTATCAGGATCAGGATTATCGGTATGGCCTCGAATCAACTTCACCAGGAAATTGTCCACTCGTATCAAGTTCGCCCTGTTGTATAAAACCTCATTGGAGTAAAATTGTATGTACTGGGACTCTGGTGTTCCGTAAAGGCGAAGGCAAGCCCTCTCAAACACCGAATCTTTTCCATCAAACTTGCACTCACGTTGAACCACACGGGACAGCCATAGGTGAGCATTGGCCGTATGAGGGCCATGTAGCAGATTATCTTTGCCGTTGCATCGAGTTGGCTTTTGTCAAACAGTTTCTTTGTAAGAGCGAAAGCGCCTCGGGCCCTGGCCAGAGCAGCATCTACAAGTTTGTTAAAATATACGCCCAACAATTGAGAACTTTCGCCAATTCTTTTTCGTATCCGCCGAAGCATTACACAACGGCGTCCTGAACAAAATGGTTTCCGACTTCTGAAAGTTGATATTCAACTTCCAGTCATCGCAATCTTTCATGAATGAGTCGAAGTCACCCTGCGCGAACGTAGTGATGTCCTCCATATTTTTTTCCCGATCTGTACACGATCAAGTCGTCGGCATACGCAATAGCGTGCGAATTAACGGCACCCTGTTGGAGACCATATTTTACTTCAAAAATACCTGCACAGGTCACTATGCCATTCTTGACTACGAACCTCCTACCTGTAAGCATGTTACACATTAAGTATAGCAGTGGTATACCAATGCCTAGCCGATTGAGCTTGTAGAAAAGTCCTTCCAACCATACGGTGTCGAAGGCCTTCTCCAGGTCAATCAAGCAGGCGCCGCACATACTAGATTCGACGCGGCATGAATAGTGTCTTGCCCCGCTCTGAAATCGAATTGGTTATCCGAAATTATTTGTCTGTCCTCTGTCCAGTTGATCAGAGCTGGACTCTCGAATACCGTGCTGATATTCAGAAGGAGAATAATTGGCCGGAGGTTGCACGGATTCGAAGAATCTTTTCTTCGCTTGGATATGGGTTGTACAATCGCAGTTTTTCAATACACCACTTGACGCATCGCAGCTGCATTTGGCAGTTCGACGCAGCGTGCCCGAACCTTTGGCAGCGAACGCATTGAAAAATGCCATCGCGCCATCTTAGACTTTCCCAAACACAATGCCGGTAGTCTAATTAATTTATTAATTAGAAAATTAAATAATTAAAAAATTTTAATTTTCTTCAACTCGTCGACTTTGCTTGTGGGTGACAGATGAACTACGTAAAGAGGTAATTTCCGACCCTCTCTCCTTGCCTTAGCGGTGGTAAGGGCTTGACCCCGACGATGACAACATCATCGCACACTTGCTCTTTGATCATTTGGAAGACCCTCTCCGCTTCAATCAGCCTGGGGATCTTTAAAAGAATTGTCTTACATTTCTCATTTTTAGGAGTGTATGAGAAGACCTCCAGTGCACCGAATATTTCTCAAAGCCTCTATTTTTTTTAATAATGAAATTGCCACTAGCTATGGCCTCCTTACATACCTTGGCAGTTTGCATCACGTCTGGCTTGTACAGATTGATGGGTGGCACCTTCTCCCTTTTTTGTGGCCGCTGCTGTTGCTGATGAACTTCTGGCTGTTATTGTTGCTGCTGTTGGTCTGCTGTCCTCTGCTTCTTCTGCTGCTTCCGTTGTGCTGCTGGCGGTTGCTGCTGTTACGCTGGTGTTTGTTGTAGAGCAGCTGGCTTTGTTTTTGCTGTGCTGCTGGCTTATGTTGCGCTGCTGTGAGCTGATCGGCTCTCAGATCGTGCTTCTGTTGATCCATCGCCCGCCTGGCGAGCGTGCTATATCTCAGCACTCTTAGCCCCCGTTGACTAGAGGACACTCAATTGGGATGTAGTCCTTAGCAGGGGCCAAGGTTAGCAATACTGTCGGATGAGTTTCTTTTATAATTTCCTTATTAGACGCACATGGGTCATCTAATATTTTGTTCATATGTAGGTTTTTTAGACACTGGCCGCTGTTGTCCTTTTGGAATATTCCATATCATACCTCCTCGGAACGAATTGAGTCGCTTCACGCTTGAATAACTACGGGCAATATTGAAAACTTATTTGCAAGATGAGTTCTGTGTAGCCCGAACAAGGTGTGTTTTTGAAAAAAAATCGAAAATTCGGAAATCTTCGCCGAAATAAATCACTAACCAAGCCTGCTGTGCACAAGGTTTTGCAAAGTTATAGACCACACTCGTTGTCTAGGTCGCCATACGGTACGCACCCCTTTTGGTTTCGGTGCCCTTTTCCAGAAAACCCTTTCGGAAAGCATAAACTAGAAACTTTTGTGTGTATTAATGGATCCTGAGAGTTTGGAGTGCATCCCGCAAAATTGGGATTTTGACTGAATATTATACATATTAGCAGAGGTTTTCAAGGCCTGAGGGTTCTACCCCTGTCTTTGGGACACCTGCGATGTATAAGAAATAATGCCGAAAAATTGGGCATCCCACACAGCGCACACTATCGCAGCTCCAAGAACACTGGTGAGAGGGAGACCTTACCACAAGTCCTTGGTAACTGCCCAGCATTTGAACACTTCAGACGAGGTGTATGAGGTACGAGAGTTGCGCTAATACGTTCATCCGCTTTGGAGTGCAAGAATCCCCATCTTTACACCGAGACTTGCGTAGTGTATAGCAAGTCCATTCGTCCACTATAGTTATTGGCCACGATAGACCGAATAAGGACCCCGGCAACATGTGCTATCATGGCTGCACTTTGAATATTCGCGGCAGCTAAAATTCATCAAAACGATCTCTACTCATGCACTACTGCTGCTGAACGTCCCTAACGACCAATTAATGCCACGAAGTTGTCACCAACAGAAGGTGTTTATTCTAACACATGCCAATTTAATGGAACATATCATAAAATCAAATGCACTGTTCGTAGTTACTATCATTATGAACAATTTAAAGCAAGTGCCCCAATTAAAAACAACTAGTGTATGGCGTGACGTATAGGGTGCGATAACCATTGGTATGGTCATTGTTGCTAGCTGGAATTTAAATCAGCCCTATAAAAATGATACTCCGGTTCGTAGTCAAGTCAGTAAGCAACCATCATGTCTCGACTGCACATCCCACAGATGACATCGATTTTCCTCTGTGGGATGTGCATCTCCGTGTCCTCGAGTGTGTTTTTAGAAGTATATATCTAACATGAATAGCGAATAGAAGAACTAACCGAATTTTGTCCAGGATGGTGATTCAGACTTTAGACGTGTTTTCAAAAACAAAATTCGAGTCCGACGAGCCTTCTGACGATTTAATAATTGACTACAATGACATGGATATTGACCAAATGCCTGATTTTCTAATGGTTCGTTCCCTCTATGGAACAATCAAAACCAAAAGATTGACAGCTCTATTCAAATATGATTTGAGGGAACGATATTCACCAAATAGATATATTTACCAATCACCCGAATTCCGTAGGTCACTTACAAAGTAAAAAAAATTGACGGCACTATAATTGCTGGGGGTACTGTTCCCGAAAACAACACCATATGCAGCAGGAATCAGTAAGTTGATTACATATTTATCAGTGGAACATTTTTATACAGCGAATTTGACAAATTTCTATACTTCACAGAGTGAGGTCCGCATTCGCGAGGCAAAGGTGGTGGGAGAATTGGTGGAAAAATCTACACTAGATTATGGAAAATATTTGACTGAGTTGACGTATTTCAAGGGGAACACAAACGCTTCATTGACGGCTCGCTGAGTTCGGCTAATCACGTCATTATCGTCCGCGTATGCTAGCATTTGAACGGACTTCTGGAAGATCGTGCCTCTAGTGTTGGCGTGTGAGTTTCGCACGATCTTCTCCAGGTTGATGTTGAAGAAATCACATGACAGCGCGTCGCCTTGCCTAAAACTATTTTGACATTGAAGGTCTCGGTGAGTTCGTTACCGACCTTCATGGAGCAGCGAGATTTCTCCATCGTCATCCTGCACAATCTGACGAGTTTGGCAGGGATGTCAAAACTAGACATGGCGTTGTATAGCTCGTCTCTATGCACACTGTCATATGCGGCCTTGAAATCGACAAATAGGTGGTGGGTGTCGATCTGCATCTCTTGGGTTTTTTCGATGATCTTCCGTAATGTGAAAATTTGATCGATAGTGGACTTTTCAGGCCTGAAACCGCACTGATAGCGGCCTATCAGGTTGTTGACGAATGGTTTCAGGCGCTCACACTGAACGGCAGAGAAGATTTTGTAGGCGATGTTAAGGAGACTTATCCCCCGATAGTTGGCACAGTCAAAGGGGTCTGGGCTGCGGTCTGCAATTTTGCAGTTCGTCGGTCTCATTTTCTAAATTGTCACTATGAAGTGGCACCCAGTGTGAAGGGCAACCAGTTGATACCTCCGTTGTAGGTTTGCGCTTTTTGAATTCATTAGATACGTTCATTTTGTACTAAGGGAACGACATGTAGAACGTCCGACTCGTATAGACTTTCGTTTGAAGAAGTGCGAACGCTCCGTTGTGTTAGTAGTCGTATTGAAGTTCAACTTGTCCCTCTGTCGTACGGCGAGTAGTACTATGTTCTGATCGGTCTGCAGTTATTTTTGTTACAATTTACTTATTTCAATATCTCTTCTAAAGGGTGGTTAAATTTTAAAAGCCGATTTTGAGTTTAAGTAAAACAAAAATTATTTAGGAAATTAATGTCATTCTTTTAATTATGATTATATTGGTATGGTTCAATTATGTATGGAACAAAATATCGGCCAAATGGCCTTCGTGACCTCTGCGGCACACCTCCATCCGATGGGCCTGTTGCTGGTTTATCGACGTACACATTTTTTTTCAAAAACCCCAAAGAAAAAATTCATCGGTGTTAAATTACATGAATTGGCGGCAAGTTGACACTGCCACCACATGAGAATTTGTCGCGCAAAAGAGCCATTGTCTTGTTAGCTGTGTGGCAATTGTCACCGATACCAAACCACGTATCGTCCACATTCATATCTTCCAATTCTTTCCATAAAAAGTTCGTTATCATTTCACGATAGCGAACGTTTTGGAAAAAGTATGGCCCGATGATTCCACCAGCCCATAAACCGCACCAAACTTTGACTTTTTCTGAATACATTGGTTGCTCTTGCAATGCTTCTGGCTGATATTCACTCCAAAATCGACAATTCTGCTCATATACGTACCCATTGAGCCAAAAAAGAGTCTCGACGTTTTGATAATAAAATTCAATAAGTTGCAAGCGTTGTAAGACGATTCATGGTTAAATTCTAGACCAAACTGAAGATGTTTGACAGTGAAACAAAACACTAAACGTGAGTCAGCTATTTAAACCAGTGTTGCCAAAAAGATAATAGCTAAAAACTCACCCTTACATGCTGTCGAGAGAATTTTACGCTTTTATACGGCTAATGTGCAGCAAAACACGGCAGACCATCGGGAATTCGTTAAGTTAGTAACGTTGTTATTTTCTTAACAGCCCTCGTTGTTCGATGCAGCGTTGCTGTGTACACTCGTCACCAAACCACGAGTTTCATTTGACGAAATTCGTAAGACCCAGCACATCAGTGGCAGCTTCTTTGATGACTTCATAACAACGTTGCCATTCATCTTCTATTGTATCTGCGGGCAGCGTCGCACTTACAGAGAGTTTAAGGGAGACTCTTCGACGTCAAGCAGTAGTGTCGTGTCTCTACTCCGTACTTCTCTAGATATCCTCATCCTTACCTTGGCTTCAACAAGGAAATGGTCCGAGGCGATGTTGGCTCCGCAAAACATTCGGACATCAAGTGTCTGACGTCGATCGCAATATCAATCAAGATCAATCTGGTTGACGCTTGATTGAGCAGAAGACCGCTAGGTCCCCTTATGGATGTTCAAGTGTGGAGACCGCGTGTCTCATCACATAGAGGTTATGCCCCGAGGCGAAATCGACCAGCCTTAATCCATTTTCAGATATGTTGTCAAGTAAGCTGTGTTTCCTGATGAATTTGGAAAGGATGTCTTCCTAGCCCCGCGTAGCGTTGAAATTTCCTAGAACGATCTTGGTGTCATAGCGGGAACACTCATTGTATGTTCCTTCCTTAAGATCATAGAAATCATACCCATCGTCATCCTTCTCCTTCGTCGGGACATTTGCGCAAATCAGGCTTATGTTCCTGAACTTAGCCTTGGTTCAAATTGTTATGAGCTACCTTATGTAGCGGAAGCTCAGTACTTTCTGACTAAGTCTGCCTCGAACAACAAATCCGCATCCAAATAAGCGCTGCCTACGCTCACTGAAACACTCCCCGAAGGAGATGTCGCAGTTTTTCATCTTTTTTTTGCTTAGCCCATCCCATCGCATTTCCAGGATGGCGGTAATGTCTGCCTTGTAGCAGTATAGGGCCACCGCAAGTTCATCGCTTGCATATGGTCTGTTCTGGAACTTCACATTCCACGTGCATTCCAGAACCGAAAATCATTGTTGTCCTTCAGTCGATTGCTGGGGTCGTCAACTGTGAATCCATCGACATCCGAGGCATGTCGTCAGTTTGTAACCAAGGTTTTTTCAAGTAAAGAGTAAATGGCCTGGCAAAAGGAAGATGAGAAACTGCGACATCTACTACGGTGATTACTACAAAGAGGGACGGCAGCGCTTATTTGGATGCGGATTCGTTGTTCGAGGCAGACTTAGGCAAAAAGTCTAATGCTTTGATTATATCAGCGAGCGCCTCATAACAATTCGCATCAAGGCTAAATTCGGGAACATCAGCCTGATCTGCGCACACGCCCCGACGGAGAAGAAGGATGACGATAGCAAGGATGACTTCTATGATCTCCTAGAAAGAACATACGATCGATGCCCCAGCTATGACACCAAGATCGTTCTAGGAGATTTCAAAGCACAGCTGGGCAAGGAAGAAATCTTTGCTAGAGTCATCGGAAAACACAGCCTGCACGACAACACATCCGGAAACGGACTCAGGCTGGTAGATTTCGCCTCGGGGCGTAACCTCTCTGTGATGAGCACGCGGTTCCCACACCTCAACATCCATAAGGGGACCTGGCGGTCTCCTGATCAATCAACCGTCAACCAGATTGATAACGTTGCGATCGACGTCAGACACTCCTCCAATATTCTCGATGTCCGCACTTTCCGAGAAGCCAACATCGACTCGGACCATTTCCTTGTTGTGGCCAAGGTAAGGATGAGGATATCGAGAGAAGTACGGAGTCAAGAAAGAACACTACGGTTTGACGTCGGAAAGCTACAATCGCAACTGACCGCTAGGAACTTTGCCGACCGAGTCTCCCTGAAACTCTCTGAAAGTTCGACGCTGCCTGCACATTCAATAGATGAGGAATGGAAACGTTGTCAAAAAGCCATCAAAGAAGCTGCCACTGATGTGCTGGGTTTCATGACACCACCCAGAAGGAACCCATGGTTTGACGACGAGTGCAGGCAGGAGCAGGAGGCCTACAAGGCAACGCTGCATCGATCAACGAGAGCTGTTCGTGAGCTCTACGAACAGAAGAGAAGGGAAGAGCACCGGCTTCTCAGAAAGAAAAAGAAAGAGCATGAGAAGCGCGTGGTCGTGGAGATGGAGAGGTGTTACGACAGGAAGGAGGTCCGAAAGTTTTACCAAAAGGTAAAACAAGTATCAGGAAGATACAGACCTCGGACCGAAGCCTGCAGGGACGAAAATGGCCAACTAGTAGTAGAATCGCAGTCGATGCTGAGAATTTGGAAAAATCATTTCTGTAGACTGTTAAACGGCGATGACGACACAAATTCCGCTGTCAGGCAGAATGTTTCACTCAATTTGGACGATGATGAACACGAATTCCGTCCTCCCGACTTAGACGAGTTCAAGAAAGCGATTTCTAAACTGAAGTCAAACAAAGCTGTTGGAGCGGACGTATTGTCCGCGGAACTGCTGGTTGGGCGCATGCACCAGCTCATCTGTAAGATATGGTCGGAGGAAAGCATGCCCGATGAGTGGAATCTCAGCGTCGTTTGTACGGTCCACAAGAAAGGAGATCCCTTTGACTGCGCCAACTATAGGGGGATCAGCCTTCTTAACATTGTCTACAAGATACTCTCTGCCGTTCTGTGTGAACGCCTGAAACCCTTTGTCAACAACCTGATAGGTCCTTATCGGTGCGGTTTCAGGCCAGGAAAGTCCACTATCGATCAAATGTTCACATTACGGCAGATCCTGGAAAAGACTCAAGAGATGCAGATCGACACCCACCACCTATTTGTCGATTTCAAGGCCGCATATGACAGTGTGCATAGAGACGAGCTATACAACGCCATGTCTAGTTTTGACATCGCTGCCAAACTCGTCAGATTGTGCAGGATGACGATGGAGAAATCTCGCTGCTCCATGAAGGTCGGTAACGAACTCACCGAGACCTTCAATGTCAAAAAAGGTTTAAGGCAAGGCGACACGCTATCATGTGACTTCCTTAACACCATACTTGAGAAGATCGTGCGAAACTCAAACGTTAACACCCGAAGCACGATCTTCCAAAGTCCGTTCAACTGCTTGCTTACGCGGACGACATTGACATGATTGGACGAGCACAGCGAGCCGTCAATGAGGCGTTTGCTGGTATTGAAGCGGAAGCGGCAAAAATGGGTCTAGCGGTAAGCCAGGGCAAAACAAAGTACATGCTGTCATCACGGAAGGACACACAACATCGACGTCTCGGACAGAGCGTCATACTGGGCAGCACAAACTTTGGGGTAGTCAAGGACTTCGTCTGCCTGGGCTCCGGAGTAAATAGGGACAACAACACCAGTACCGAGATCAAGCGCAGAATTACTCTTGCCAATGGCTGTTTCTTTGGGCTCAAGAGGCAATTGAGTAACAGAGCCATCTCTCGAAACACCAAATTTAACTTGTATAAAACCCTGATCATCACAGTCCTGCTCTATGGCGCAGAGACATGGACGCTATTGAAAGCGGATGAAGAAGCTCTTGGTTGTTTTCAGAGAAAAGTTCTGCGTACGATCTTTGGTCCTGTCTGCGTTGATGGCGTTTGGAGGAGAATGTTCAGCCACGAACTATACGGGCTGTACAGCGGCATGCACCTAGTTAAGCGTCTTCGGATCCAACGCTTAAGATGGCTAGGTCATGTAGAGCGGATGGACACCACAGCTCCGGCCCGAAGAGTCTTCGACACCGAGCCATTGGGACAGCGCAACAGAGGACGTCCTCGCACTAGATGGCGCACACAAGTTGAAAAGGACCTCAACCAACTTGGTGGGCGCAACTGGAGGCAGCTGGCGAAGATCGTGCTGGCTGGAGAGGTATGTTAGTTGAGGCCCAGGTCCACCCCGGACTGTAGCGCCAATCAAGAAGAGAAGAAGAAGAAGTCATATACACAACATATGCACAACAGCTAGGCCATTGTTTGACCCTAGTGCAGAGGGGCATCGCTGCACACGTTAGTTCACCACAAAACTGGTTGTTGTGATGGCTAACCAGGGGCGCCAAGAGAAAGCTGTACGTAAACTTGACTTACGCGCAAAAATGGAAATGGTTGGGTGCAGTCAGCAACTTTGCCCTGTGTACACAAGACCATGCTCCAAAACAAAAACCAATACGTCATATTATTTGCAAGCACATCTCCAAACGGATTGTCGAAGTAATGCATTTATAAATTCATGCTATCACCCAAAATAATGAAATAAATCAAATCGACTATTTTTTCTAGATTTTAAAAATGCAACGTACGCCACCCACTTCATCAAGGCCTTTCAGAAACGCTGAGACGGAGCTATCAATTCCTGGCTGTTATTTGCATTGAAGAGGTTGATTGTAGTACCCTGCAGGTAATTGAAATACATTAGACCCCTCCATGAAGCCTATGGTAAATGCCGCCAACTTTCCGGTGCCGCTTTGCAAATGCTACACTTGGAAGGTATGTCGCTATGCTTCGCTGTAAGTGGCTGGAAGCATTGCTGAAATTGTGAATATTGAACTTCTGAACGGATTTCAGAGCTACACTAATTACATAATGTGTTACAAGACAGACATATTTTTTTTTCATGGTTCATGAAGTTTGACTTCAATTTTCACAACAAGTGAACATCGCGCGCAGGTAAAGATGGAGTTTCCAAGAACGTTTTTTTATAAATCGCTGGATATCCCTTTACGTTGTGTGTAAATGGTTGAGAAAAAACTGTAATTTCCGTAAAGTACCGGTGTAAGAAACAAAGCCGGGCAAAGTCGGGTACGAAATCGAGTACGTATGTATATAAAAGAGTGCCGTCGAGATAGCGTGAAGCATATTATAAAACTAAATCTCAGACCCCTAATAGCCGTGTTAACCGGGCACTGCACCATTTCTATACAATCCTTCAGATTAGACGGTGGTGGCCCGTGGCGTTGTAGGTATATGCGTCGACTCCAATCTCGAGTTTTTTCTGTTTAGAAAATGCTTCTCAAATTTGACCGTTCGGAGTAGTCTTAAAACCGAGCTCCGTTTGAGAGAATGTGAGGGTAACCAAATCATCAAGTTGTGTTTATTTTTCATTTCATGACCAAAAGGGAAAAAAAATTACAATGTGACCAAGAAAAAAATAATGACCAAATTTGGTTACAAATGACCAAATATCTGGCCGTGAGCTTATGCGATGATTAGGTACGCGGACCAAATGGATACTTTTCCAGAGGTGTAAAGTAAAAATGATACATTGATTTGCATAAGGGGCAGCCCTTCAAAGTTACCGGAGTCGCCGTCCAACTCCTAGAAGTATGCCGTCAAAGCTAAAAATGAGCCGCCAACAAAACATCATACAAACCTACGTAAATAACGTAATACCACCGCTTGTACATATGAATGTGAAAGGAGAGCGTGAGGTTGCCATTGCATTGTAGGTTATTCCATTTACACTGATAGCCGATCAATGAAACAGCTAATTGACGAAGCCAGCACACGCACCTGTGTACAAATACCCACCGCTCCATCAGAGTCTGTCCTACGGGAGGTGTTACTGCGATCAAGAGGTATGCAGCTGTGTGCTAATGCGAATGACCAATAGGAATGCAAATACCAAATGCAGAAGAAAGGCAGAATGCGTACAGTTGCCAGGTCCGATGATCACCGTAGGAGAGAGTAGGACGTGCGATATATTGGTGTAATCGACGTGCGTCGGGTGTGTGCATGAAAGGCGTAAGGTCCAGTATGCCTGGTATGGAAAATATGTGTCGCATGTGTGAAATGTGGCATGTGCGGCATGCGTTTGAGTGCACAAGCGTGATAAGATGGCGATAATTCTTAGCTTGACCGCTTAACGGACACCTGCAAGAGCTCGTGTTTTGTAAAAGATTTTTTGGAAAAATAGGAGAAGAAAAGAAGAAGAAGAAAAAAACATAAGGAGAAATAAAATAAAAATATACGGAAAAATAAAACAGAAGGAAAAAAGGAGGACAACACCTAGATAAGGAAAAAACTTTCTTTCGAAGCGTTGACAAGCGATTTATGCAGTCAAAGGAGTCTGCACTTAGCCTCTGTCAATGAACTCCTACTCTCACCTCCGCGTGGTGGAATCCGGAGCCTAGCACCTTTGAATGAACATGGGGTACCCAACCTCCGTGGGACGTCCGCGGCTGCAAACGAGAGAGGAGGAGAGTGGATGAGTATGTATCAGGACCCATCTCTCTTTCCGGATGGCGGCGGAGGAACTTATCACCAGACTAGCCAACGGCGACACCTAAAGCTAACTGGTACACCCGCTCTTAGAGCTACTCTGAAACATTCGGAGCTCAAATCTGAAAGTTTGCCTTCAAGGTCGTTTCGGGATTTTGGAGTACAGTTGGCGGCGGAGGAGCCTATAATTCCGGGTCCTTGGCCTCTTTGAGGGAAAAGTCCTCTTTGGTCCTGTTTGCGTTGACCGGTTCTGGAGGAGAAGATTCAACCACGAACTGTACAGCGACATAAGCCTAGTTAGGCTTCTAAGGATCCAACGCCTACGGTGGCTAGGTCCGGCCCGAAGAATCTGCGAATCCAAACCTGTGGGCGCAACACAGGACGCCCGCGTTTAAGGTGGCGCACCCAACCCAACCAACTTAGTGTGCGAAACTGGAGACAGATAGGAAGAGATCGCGCTGGTTGGAGAGATTTGTTGGTTGAGGCCCAGATCCACCCCGGACTGTAGCGCCACACAAAGAAGAAGAAGGGAAAATACACAAAACGAGAAGTAGGAAAGACGAGGACAAAGGAGAACGGAGAAAACACCGTTGGTGACATCGGGAACGACGAACAAAGGAAGTCGAATAGTGATCAGGGGGTAAAACTACCCGTCGTTTTGCGATACATACTATAGGTCGCTTCGCGTATAAACTGCCCCGTTATTTCGGTACCGAGCCGGTATCAGGCGGGGTACTCGGGGTCGCCCGGTACCCGTTACCTTTCTTTTGTGTATGTGATGGATGGACAGTGTGGGCACAAGTGGCCACCGTGCCCAAGCACTTTGTTGGGTCAGTCGCTCATAAGAGTTGACGTGTGGGCGCCAACGCGGTTACACCCTACCTGTTTTGCATTGGGTTTCGTCGTCACTGTCAAAGAGCGACGTGGTGCCCACTTCGTTCGGGAAGATTGAACGTTTTTTCGAGGTTTGCTTGTGGAACCCGCCCCAGCTGAGACGGCCGGCAGGAGGGTATATTAAAGACCACCGATTATCGCGCGGGGCGTGGAAAGATAATTCATCTGACTCAGCCAATAACCGATTAGTATTCTTTCTCAACGCATCGTACAAGGTGCTTACAAAACTCTTGAAGAACCCAGTACCAAATTGGATTAGTGGCAACAAATAACTGAATATCTGGCGGGGTATCGCAGCGGTTTTTAAATACAATATTTTTATACTCCTAGGTATCGCTGCTATATTCAACAACCAGAAAAAGAAATAATATAGCCTATTTTTCGAGGCTGCCTTTGTCTGTACCAAGCTGGAATGACTAATAATTGTGGGAAAATACTGGAGAAAACGTCCGACGACAATCACTCGTCAGCTTGGAACAGAACAGAAATCTCTGAATGGTTCGAAACGAAAACGGGAGTAAGACAAGGATGCTCGAAGTCCATATCTTTTTGCTTTGTCGATTCAACTACCTATGTAGAAAACTAGAAGAGCTTGCGGCTACAACGGATTGGAATTCGATTTGCTGGAAAGAAACTTATGACCTCATAACAAATGTTGAACACAAATTCAGAGAAGACTTCATTAATTTAGCTACTTCCTGTAGCATGAATTATCATGTCCTTTTCCGCGATGAAAGAAAATACACGATGGCAAAGGATTATCTTAGAACCTGCACCCACTTCATTACATGGGGACATAGAGCAGTTACTACTGGTTTTGAAAAGAGTTTGTACAGCCAGACTGACAGCGAACTATTTGACATAGCCTATGTTCCGATGCTCTCATGACATGATACGCTCATGACATCGACATTATCGCGAGGTCCCAACGTGCCATAGTGGAAGCTTTCACGGCAATTGAGGAACAGGCGAAACAAGCTGGTCTAAAGGTCAACGAGGACAAAACAAAATATATGCTGTCGAGCAAAAAACGATCCGCCGCACACCACCAAGGCCAAAACGTAGCAATCGACAGCTACAACTTCGAGATAGTAAAGGCGTTTGTCTACATCGGGGCAAATGTAAACTCCACGAATGACATCGTAGTAGAGATCCAACGTAGAATCGCCCTTGGCAACCGATGCTACTTCGGTCTGTCAAAACAACTGGGATCGAAACTCCTGACTCGAAGGACCAATGTCATGCTCTACAAAACCCTTATTCTGCCAGTCCTACTTTATGGAGCCGAAAGCTGGACATTAAGTAAGGCTGCAGAGCTGATTCTTTGTGCCTTCGAAAGAAAAATTATAGGTTGGCTATATGGTCCCGTCTGCGAGGAAGGCGAATGGAGGAGAAGACACAACCGCGAAACCTACGAGCTGTACAAGGATGTGGATGTAGTCTGGAAGGCAAAAATCCGTCGACTACACTGGCTGGGCCACATCGAGCGAATGGACAACAACGCTCCAGCAAAGAGGAGCTTCGAATCCGAGCCTCCTGGTTCGAGAAGGAGAGGAAGACCGAACCGCCGGTACAGAGACCAAGTCATCGCGGATGTCAGACAGCTTGGCCTTGATGACTGGAAGCAGCGTGCCCAGGACCGTCACCGATGGAAGGCAGCATTTGCTCAGGCTCAGAAACTTCATGGTTCATCTGCCTGATAAGTAAGTATGTTCCGCTGCTCCTTCGCACCAAAAATGGGTAAAATCGACTGATCACTCGGCAAGAACCTTAGACCAACCTAAAAGCACCTAAATGCTCTGCCTAAGTGATGCGTGTGGAGAAGATGACGACATACCAGAGCACCTTTTCTGTCACTGACCGGCCTTTTTTTCCTGGATCAGGTTATGAGGTGACAGCGGATGATGCATGGTAAACATCACTGGAACGTCAATTGGCCTTCCTCCGGAAGACTGTGAAAATTCGGATATTAATGACTGATGCCTGGTAGAACAATGAGTCGGTGCTTGAGCTGAAGTGTTCGCAAAGAAACCAGAAATTATTTGCCAACACATCTCCAACCGGACTGTCGAAGTATTGTATTTATATATTTTAATGAAAGCACAACCATCACCCAAAATAATGAAATTAATGCAATCGATTACTTTCTCAAGAGTTTAAAGGTGCCACGCATGCCACCCACTTCATCGAAGCCTTTCAAAAATGTAATTTCATAATAATACCGTCCCCCCTCCAGCTGAGACGGAGCTATTAAATCCTGGGTGTTATTTGCTTTGAAGAGGTTGATGGTAGTACCCTGCAGAAAATTGAAACAAATTAGACGCTTCCCTGAAGTCTGTGATAAATGCCACCAACTTACCGGTGCCGCTTTGCAAATGCTGAACTTGGGAGGTATGTCCGAATGCTGTGCTTGAATTGGTGTTAAGTACTGTGGAAAAGTGTTCTCCGAGAAGTAGCAAGCATCCTGGGTGCCTTGTAGAACCTGTCCATTTGGTAATTGTTGCACGCGGTAGTCCACCTATGGAGGACGAGCTGATGTTAAGAAAGCCAACTAAATGCACACCATTCTCATCAGTCATACCGAAAACGAGTTGTCAACGGCGGATTTGATTTTAAGTGGCCCAGTGATGTAGTTGTACTTCCGACCCCCATCCACCAGTGTTGCGATTCTTTGTCCTGAGTAGTCAACTATTATGTCATCTGAATCGGATTCAGGTATGAAGGTTTCAAAGTCAAAAATACAGTTATTCTGATTATTTGCCTGGAAAGACGTTGTTTAACGCAATTCGGTAATCACTTGTGTGTAGAAAAACTTACCGCGAACACGGAGATGCACAGTCCACAGAGGAGAGTAAATGCGAGCAGTCGAGACATGTTGCTTGTTAACTGGTAACTAACATGGTAACGAGAGAGTTTGACATTTTTATACGGCTGATGTTCGGCTCTTAAGATGATCTATCGGGAAGTTGATATTTTTAAATTAAATAATTAGGTAAATTACATTTAATAATAATGTTTCCAGTTAATTACGTTAAATTTTGTGCACGAAAATGTCAGTAAGACCTGTTTTTGAAATCTGCCTACATACGTTTATAAAACAGTGCCGTGTGGATGGCGTGAACTGGACTCATTATAAAACCAAATGACAATAAACATGCCTTCAGATTACGCATTAATTGGTGGATTTATGTAATTGTCACTTGACTTCTGTAGGTCACTTACCAAATAGAACAAAATTGGGTTGCTAAGGGTACTACGGCTGCTTGCGACTTTCAAGTGAATATTTACCAACCATACCTATACCCGCGTGTCTGGAGAACGGGATCCTGTACCTGAAAACAACACCATAAGCGGCAGGGAACCAGTAAGTTGCTTTCATATTTATCACTGGAAAATGTTTAAACACAGTGAATTCGACAAATGTCTATACCTCACAGGGTGAGGTCCGAATTCGCGAGACAAAGGTGGTGGGAGAATTGGCGGAAAAATCTAAACTGGATTATGGAAAATATTTGACTGAGTTGACGAATTTCAAGGGGAGCACAGTCGTTGGTGGCTACATTGTAGAATTTGAAGTCTTAACAAATTTCTAATTTAATTAATTTCATTATAGTTGTTTGTTTTTTGGGATGTGTTTGGTGTTGGCCATATCTCATTTATCAAAAAAGTCTTGGAATAACCTTGACACCACTTTAATTCAATTGACAATGAAAAATTGTAAATTATCACAGCAGTCAGCTTCGTACTGTTACCAGTTACCAGCTTAGTTTACTTTTATTTTCAAAAAATTCTTTACAATGTAGTATCATTACCGAGATCAAACGCAGAATTACTCTTGCCAATCGCTGCTTCTTTGGGCTCAAGAGGCAATTGAGTAACAGAGCCATCTCTCGAAACACCAAATTTAACTTGTATAAAACCCTGATCATCACAGTCCTGCTCTGTGGCGCAGAGACATGGACGCTATTGAAAGCGGATGAAGAAGCTCTTGGTTGTTTTGACAGAAAAGTTCTGCATACGATCTTTGGTCCTGTTTGCGTTGATGGCGTTGGAAGGTGAAGGTTGAACCACGAACTTTACGGGCTGTACAGCGCATTGCACCTAGTTAAGCGTCGGATCCAACGCTTAAGATGGCTAGGTCATGTAGGGCAGATGGACACCACAGCTCCGGCCCGAAGAGTCTTCGACACCGAGCCATTGGGACAGCGTAACAGAGGACTTCTTCGCACTAGATGGCGCACACAAGTGGAAAAGGACCTCATTTTTTTTCATTTTAATTCATTTTTATTACTACTTCAGGATAAACTTACATACTAGACAAAAATGCTTAAAACTAGTTAAATGAACAGTGTTACTATACTAACTTACTGGCCCTCGGCGGGCACTCTAAGCTAAACTTAAACTTAAACTATGTCTTTCGACTTAAACTAGCATTTTATTTGTAATGAATTCATACTGTCTGTACAACTTAATATTAAGAAAAATTTGCAAGGAAAAAAAACTTAATTACAGGACTGATTTTTAGATAAAACTTACATGCTAACTTACATACTACCTTAAAATAACTTAAAACTAACTTAACTAATCATACACACATGTATACATGCGTGTATGTAATAATATACGCACATATATATATGTGTGTACTTAACCTATGTACATGTTATACACATAAGTACACTCAGTGTACGAATGTGTATATTTTTTTTTTTGTTTTTTGTTTGTTTTTTGTGTTTTTTTTTTATTATTTACATAAATACAGCTTACAAACTACCTTAAAACTACCCTACGATATGTAAGTCGGCCATAGGTTGCGGTTTCTAGATTTGCATCTAATTCACCGCAAGACGGAGACCGACTGCGCCCCATAAGGGGGCACGCACTACCCTTTCTACCCAGGGTCTAGAGGGTTCGACGCTGGAGTTCTTTCGCTCCAGAGCCACCAGAACTTTTGGTGCTGCTTAGCAACATCTCTTATATCCCGCCTCGACACCGCTGTACTAAAACGGAGGAGGCCCTCCTCAGCTCGTTGTGCGACGGAGCGGTCGTGGTTGAGTCGCCCATCCACAGTTGACCTGGCGACGTGGTAGATGAGCGGTACCGCATTTATGTCTTGTATCAGACTGCACTTGTCTAGATGGAGAAAAGCTTCTGGGGGGACGAATCCGTTATGACGTACCCTTTCGTGGTATTGTGGGTTGGGGTAGTAAGCCCCGGAGATCAGGTTATTGTTCGAGTTCATCGCTCTCGCAGTGTGGCCTCGAATCAACTTCACCAGGAAATTGTCCACTCGTATCAGGTTCGCCCTGTTGTATAAAACCTCATTGGAGTAGAATTTTCTGTACTGGGACTCTGGTGTTCTGTAAAGGCGAAGGCAAGCCCTTAGACAAGCCCTCTCAAACACCTGAATCTTTTCCACCAAGCTTGCACTCACGTTGAACCACACGGGACAACCATAGGTGAGCATTGGCCGTATGAGGGCCATGTAGCAGATTACCTTTACTCTTGCATCGAGTTGGCTGTTGTAAAACAGTCTCTTTGTAAGAGCGAAAGCGCCTCGGGCTCTGGCTAGAGCAGCATCTACATGTTTGTTAAAATATAGATACTGATCTAGCCAGATCCCCAGGTATATGACTACAATCCTTTGCGTCAGTGGTTGTCCGTGCCGTCCTACAATAGAGAACTTTCGCCAATTCTTTTTCGTATCCGCCGAAGCTTTATACAACGGCGTCCTGAAAAGAATGGTTTCCGACTTCTGAGAGTTGATATTCAACTTCCAGTCATCGCAATCTCTCATGAATGAGTCGAAGTCACCCTGCGCGAGCGTAGTGATGTCCTCGATCTTTTTGCCTGATCTGTACACTATCAAGTCGTCGGCATACGCAATTGCGTGCGGAAGAGAACTTATCAGATCGCTCAAGAAAATGTTGAACAGGATCGGCGAATTAACGGCACCCTGTTGGAGACCATTTTTAATTTCAAAAATACCTGTAGAGGTCACGTTGCCATTCTTGACTACGAACCGCCTACCGGTAAGCATGTTATACAGTAGGTACAGCAGTGGTTTACTAATGCCTAGCCGATTGAGCTTATAATAAAGACCTTCTAACCATACGGTGTCGAAGGCCTTCTCCAGGTCAATCAAGCAGGCGCCCGTACATTGTTTCTGGCTCTTATTCCATTGGATATCCGACACCAGTTTCGACGCGGCATGAATAGTGTCATGCCCCGCTCTGAAACCGAATTGGTTATCCGGAATTATATGTTTGTCCTCTGTCCAGTTGATCACAGCTCTGTTTACCACCTTCTCGAATACCTTGCTGATGTTCGGAAGGAGACTAATTGACCGGAGGTTGCACGGATTCGAAGAATCTTTTCCTCGCTTGGATATGGGTTGTACAATCGCAGTTTTCCAATGCTCCGGATAATGTGCATTATTCAGAGCATTGTTAAAAAGGATTGTGTACATAGTGACCACTTCCAGAGGAAGATGTCTTAGCACAATGTTGGAGATCCCGTCGATTCCAACCGACTTTTTCTTCTTTATTGATGCGAAGACCGCTTGAAGATCTGCCTTCGAAATGAACGGGGGATGAACCCCTTCGTCGGCGATGACATTGTCTGCCATGTTTTCGTCATTGAACTGGACAAAGCCGTTGTTCTCAGATCGCCATTGCTGCAGCTCTTCTCGAAGTTGAGAGTTGCTAGCTTGCACGCTGTTTTCCAGGTCGTGGTTCGGGCGAACACTCACGTTCACCTTGTACACTTCCTGGAAAACTGCGCCTAGTACTTCAACTTTTTCTTGCGGATCTTCGACCACAAAGAAGTCATCGTCGAGTACGGCGTTATTGGGATCAATACCCACTGTAGTCAGTATCTGTTCATTGTCCGTCGTCCTGGGAAGCTTAAGACACGGAAGATCGCTATTTTTCTTTCGGAAGAATTTGTTAATTTGTGGAAACATACTCGGGTTGTTAGATCTAACAGCCCGAATCTTAGTGTTCCAGTACGTGTTTACAGAAACTCTGTAATTTTGCACAATTAACGTCTGTACATTCTTAATGAGCGATTTCAGTGTCCTAACTTCCTCGCTGCGTCTGTCGGTAAACCGCCTGTACAAGGTTTTTAATCTTGACAGGAGTCTACTTTTTTGTTGGTGTAGTGCGTCAATTGTCGCATTGCGGTACAAGTTTTCGTTGTTAGTTCGTGTATACCGTGGTATCGTACTGTCCATAGTTCGTTTTATTGTCTCGTCCAATTGAATTAGATACATGTCAATCTCTTCGTTTGACAGGTTTCTATTGGACGGAATGTGGAGCGCATTCGAAGAGAGTGCTCTAGTCATTTGTCGGGAGAAGCGTGGCCAACGCGCCCTACTGTAGTTGTAGGTATGCGTTTGGACAAACTCTCCTAATTCCGCAATGTCGTTGGGGATCTTAAATTCGGCACTAAGTCCGCAATGGTCACTGAGATACACGAAAGTGTTCAAACAGTTCACCGTTTGTGAATTTGTGTCAGTCAGCTGCAGTCTTGCGTCAAACAGCGGAGATCCAAGAACGATCCGCTCCTGGGAAAGGACGCGATATCGGTAGCTTTTAGATCGAGTCTGTACTCGACACTGTGCAAGCAGAACCAGCTGTAGAGCTGGTCCCCTCTGTTATTGGAAACCATGTTTCCCCAATAACCCTGGCGGGCATTAAAGTCCCCGGCCAAAATGTAATAGTTCTCCTCCGAGTCCAGACTTAGACATCGGAAGAGTGAATCGAGCTCTGATATGGTTGTACTGGAACTGAGGGAGCCGGAGGAGTACGCCGACACCGCATACAGCTTCTTTCCACTGCGGAGAGAAATGCACACGATGCAGGCCTCCAACACCTGAAACCGTCGTACTTCACTGCTATACACTACTTTGTGTTTAATATTATTTTTTATGAAGATCGCGACACCGCCTCCGCCACTGGAGTTGGGCCGGTCTCTTCTAATAATATTATACTTGCTGTGCTCCAATATGCCTCTCTAGGTTAGCTTGGTTTCGCTAATCAGACATAGCTCTGGGCTTTGATCGTCCAACAATCGATATAGCTCATTTTTTCGTGGGACCCCTATCAATGAATTCGCATTCACTGCAAGGATCTTAAAAGTGCTTTCCGTCTGCGCAGCCATTAGGACTGGTGACGTGCTGGGTTCTGCAGGAGCGCCAGAATTTTGGCAACCTGCTGTTCTAACGAGTCCATACGCCTTTCAATGGAAGATTTCCAATCAGGCGTTGGACCGTGTGCTCTTGGCACTGAGGTTTGCGGCACTACCTTTGGTAGTTGCTGCTTTTCCGTCCTCCCCATGACGGACGCCATTTGGGCCTAAGTCACTCCAGGAGTGACGGGTATGGCTGCCCCGAGTGGATTTTTCACTGGGGGCTGCTTCTGCAGAACCGCTTTTGCTTTCCGCTCTTGGAACTTAGGGCAGCCCCGATAGCTAGCGGTGTGGCCCGCGTTCCCGCAGAGTACGCACTTAAGCTGACTTTTGTCAGTTGAACCCTCTTTCCCCAGCGGGCAATCCTCCGATATGTGGTTTTCACTGCACTTGACGCATCGAGGCTGCATTTGGCAGTTCGACGCAGCGTGCCCGAACCTTTGGCAGCGAACGCATTGAATAATGCCATCGCGCAGTCTTATGCTTTCCCAAACGCAATGAAGGTAGTCTAAGAACTCAATTTTCTTTAACTCTTTAACTTTTCTTCGAACTCCAGTGTCGAAATCTTAAGACACCCTATGACTTTGTTGTATTGGTCCACCGTCTTGCAGTGCACCGAATACTTCTCAAAACCTTTATTTTTTTTAATAATGAAATTGCCACTCCCTATGGCCTCCTTACATACCTTGGCAGTTTGCTCTACGTCCGGCTTGTACAGATTAATGGGCGGCACCTTCTCCCTTTTTGGTGGCCGCTGCTGTTGCTGATTAACTGCTGGTTGTTGTTGTTGCTGCTGTTGGTCTGCTGTCCTCTGCTTCTGATGCTGCTTTTGTTGTGTTGCTGGCGGTTGCTGCTGTTGCGCTGGTATGTGTTGCTGAGTAGCTGGTTGCTGCGATGCTACTTTTTTCTTTGTTGCCAGCACATGTTGTTGACGTGCTGCTGGCTGATGTTGCGCTGCTGTCAGATTTTGCTTCTTCTGTTGGACTTGCTGTTCCTTCTCTCGCCTGGCGAGCGTATTGGCTCTTAGCACTCGTATTTCAGCGAGGAGGTGCTGCTTTTTCTCCTCTATATCCCGTACTTCGCTTTCCTTAGCGCGAAGTACTCTCTCTACTTCATCTTCCGTGTCCGAGGCTAATGATTCGAAACTGTTGCTGCTGACAGCGAACAGTCCCTCCCCTCCATCGGACACGTAGTACACATTCTCCTCTTTCTCCGTCTCGACTGCTGCAGTTTCGGCAGTCTCCGCGGCTTCACTCAGCCCTTCCTCATCAAATGCCTTGGTATCGCGGCGTTTGGCACTTTTTGGAGAAGATTTCTTTCTCCTCCTTTTCATTGTGCCTTCTATGGGCACCGTTGACTCGTGGCCTGATTCTGGCACCGGTTGCTGCTCTCCTTTGTCCGCTTCTAAGAGCGCGGACCGCTCGTCGGATTCCATCGTCTCGCACTCACTGTCTTACCAATATTACTTTTGGTTTCCGCGAAAAAAAAAAGTTTATTTATCTGTCTGTCCCCTGGGGGAATTGAACCTGGCACCTGTGGAGCCAAGAGCGTTGACTCTACCACTTCGGCCAATTACTTGTTAAAACTGAACGCGGCACATGCACTAGTTAACCACTGCTCTTATGTTTTTCTTTCTTTCTGTGAAGCCGAAACACTCGCGAACTATCACCGCACTCGTCAAAGGTCTGTGAACGACTGTGGAAAAGGACCTCAACCAACTTGGTGTGCGCAGCTGGAGGCAGATGGCGAAATATCGTGCTGGCTGGAGAGGCATGTTGGTTGAGGCCCAGGTCCACCCCGGACTGTAGCGCCAATCAAAGAATAAGAAGAAGGGTGTTTTGGCCAATGGTCATTATTTCGCTCGCTTACTGTCTCCAACTTACGGTACGTACTTGATGACAATAACGTGGTCGGGTTGATCGATTGACTTGTAGAGGATGTTATCCACTTCTAGACATGCAGAACGTTGCTCTTAGAACGAAAATGTTGCGGTGCGAACAACTTCCAGAGAGGGATCGCTGCATACATTAGTTCACCACACAACGGTTGTTGTGATGGCTATCCAGGGGCTCCACGAGGAGGCTGTATGTCAACTTGACTTATGGACAAGCAGGCATCCTACCAGGTTGGGTGCAGTCAGCAACTTTGCCCCCCAGACATAACTCGTTTAGCAACTGCTAAATTTTCTTCAAAGTGTGGTTTAAAATTTAAAGAGGACGATATTAGGATGCCTAGGTATTTGTCTTCCCCGTCTAACTTCCACCTTTCCAAATGTGAGACGCGACCTCCTGCATTTCTAAATACCATCATTTTTATTTACCAAGATTCATGGTGAGATTTCAACTTTTACAAAAAGCATTAATCCTGTTTGTCATTAATTGCATACCTTGGATAGTGTCGCACAGAAAGACGATATCATCAGCATACATCAGCACAGGAACTGCCACATCATTGAAAATCATTGATGTATAGTATAAAAAGAAGTGCGCTATGAATACAGCCTTGCTTAACACTCATTGAAACTACGTCTCCATTCGATACATGTGCAATATTACTCTCATAACAGACTCTCAGGATTGGAATAATTTTACTTCTACATCGATTTTGTAAAGCTTGTAAAAGAGTGCTTCACGTGGTGTTGAATCAAACGCTGCACGAAAATCAACAAAGAAAGCGTGCACCTATTTTTCTTGACCTTATATTTTTCAGCAATGTTTGTTAAGCAGAATATTTGGTCGATTTTCTAAATCCAGCGTGGAATTCTTGAAGGATGTCATTCGGTTCAGAAAAAAAAAAAACAACAATGTACGGTCTGCACTCTAAACCAGGCATTTTCAATTAAAATCTCCCTCTCAGCTTACAGTTGCAAATGCGACAATTAGTGTTGCGGCATGGTCTCCTATCGGGCCGTATCCCGTACAGACTGTCACAACCTGACGATATCATATCGAGTTCACGAAAGGGGATCGGTTGTACTCTGGCCTGTTGTCTCTCAAGTTGCATAGTTTGTTAATCTGGCCAATCTGACACGGCGCTACAGCCTGTAAAAAGGTCAGCTAGCTTTTCAGCTTTTCAGCGACCAATCTTGTTGTGTATGCTATTGTTGTCCCCCGAGTGGAGGGGACCTACAGTTTTAACCCGACTCGGCAAATTTTAGGAAGCGTTTTCTAGACAGTAGTATTTCTTTGCATTGTCAGTGACTCGAAGAGTTGGGGGCTTGTGAAGAATTATTTGCTTGGCGCTCAGAACAGGGATTGAACCTTCGCGTTGGGGTCGACGCACATAGCTATAACGCCACAGGCCACAACGTTGGAATAAGGATAGCTATTTTAAGGACGTGCGCAGGGATATTAGCCATGGATGCTTCCTAGTGGGATGTACACCTGATCTGCCAGCGAGCACAGCACCCTGCTCAACAAGATTAAAATATGTAGAAAAGGGGGCAATAACTTTTAACCTTCTGCCTTGGCAATATGTGTGGGTGTCTTTTGAGTGAACGGTGAATGCTCGGATTTGATGTCTAGTTCCCAGACCCAAAGATAGAAGAGCATCTTTTTTGACGACTGTAAAGCGCCTACGGGTTCAATGCATGCTGTCCTTTGTGCCGTATTGAGTTTTGTAATATTGTTTTTTTTTTTTGTGTAAGCTACCATACATGTGATCCTTGTGTTAAAATCAGTCAAACTACCACTGTCTACATCCACATCCTTGTTGAGGTGCTTCAGCTTCATTTTTTAAGGGTATCAACACACATTTGAAGAACAGACATTAGGTACGTTCACACTTTGATACCGTGTAGGCCGACATGTAGAACGACCGGATCGTATGCATCATTTTGTACTTGATCGGACAAGTTTGAAAGCTCCGTGTGACACTCATATGGGCAGACGCATGGAAGTTAAATTTTTTTTTCAAACGGTCGTAAGTAAGGAATTACAAAGTGCACACTAGTGGTACGACCGCAGGACAAATATTCATTCTGTTTTGGATTTCAACGAGTAAGCATCAGCATATGAACGAAGACAATAAAGTCAGTGAATGACAAACAATTTTGCTCACACCTGGAAAGTTCGTATATCGTCTGCATACCATTCTACTTTGACCACTTCTCTATATGGTTTGAAAAGTATGTTGATCAGAAAAGGAGAGATGACTGCGTCCTGCTCTTCTGTAGTTTTCTTTGTTTTATGTAGATGTTGTGTACACATTTTCCTGAAGAAACCAAACATATTATGGCCTATCTGAATCCAACCTACACAACATATGCTCATCACTTCACAGCACATTTCTGAAAACAACTTCGGCTTGACAGCTCTCAAAAGTTGTTTCTTCCTCTTGAATGTTTGGTTTAGTGCGCTACCAAAGTCAATAAAATGCAATTTGCATATTATCTTTGGTGCTACCATGAACAATACCTTAAAGACGTCTTTATATGTCTATGATGTTCTTCTGTGAAGCACAGTCGCTTCTTTTTCTGGTATCTGGTAGCCCTTCATTTCGTAGTGTCACATATCACTCATCCGAGTTTATTTACATTAAAACAATTCATGCATGCCAACAGGGAACCGGTAAACTCGGGAGACCAAATGGCGTTTACTTCTTCAACTCTCAAGCTGGAGACTTTTTTTCCAGGCAACCAGGTCACAACTGATTCACAATCCTTACCTGGAACTGGAGATGAGCTGATGAATGTCACAAGCCGCGACTGGTTGGTTTCATCGCTCATGGGAATTGACGAGGCATACACAAAGCCTTGCTGGTAGACCAGTCTGGACTCCGGCAAGGGTTACAAATCACTTGCCAGGAACCGTAGAACAACCAAGGCTAACCGGAAACGGATGTGCTCGGACTAAGTGACGCCTGTGAAGAAGATCATGAAACAGCAGTGCACTTCCTCTGTGCACTCTCTGCCGCCGCTGCTTAGCTGGCTTCCGAACGTGTAGGAAATTTCACAAAATACCGGTTCATGCCTGGTATCATAATGGACCAGATTTTTGGTCTGAGTGCTCCAGTGTAGTGGTCACCAAAAAATAAAAACCGAAACAATACGTCAAGTTGCTTGCCAACACACCTTCAACCGTAAAGTCGAAGCAATGTATTTATCTATTTAAATAAAAGCAGAACCATCACCAAAAATAATAAAATGGAATTAATTATCCCTCAGGACGGTAAACATGCCACGGATGCCACCCACGGCAGTGGCGTTTTTCGAAAAAGTCACATCATAAGAAAACGGCCCCTCGGTCAGATCCGACTCAGCTGTTAATTGTTGGGTGTTATTAGCTGGGAAGAGGTTGATAACAGTACCCTGCGGATTAAAGAAACAGATGAGCCCCCGCCCCGAAGCAACTGGTAACTACAACCAACTTACCGGTTCAGCTGTGCAAAAGTTGAAGTCAGAAGGTAAGTCGCTGTGACCCGCTGTAAATGGCATGAAGTATCTGGCGAAAGCTCTCCCCGAGAATTGGCAAGCACGCTCAGTAACTCTTATAACCTGTCCCTTCGGTAAGTGTCTTACATTGACGATCACCTACGAGGAAAAGTAGATATTATGAAAGTCAAATAAATGCAAATCATTGTCATCGATCGTACATTATATGATTTATCAAGTTTAGATTTGATTTTGAAAGGTCCAGTGAGGTAGTTATATCTCATAGCCCCCTCTGTCAGCGTTGCGAGACTCTGTTTTGAGAAGTCAACCACTACGTTATCTGCATCTGGTTGCGGTATGAAGGTTTGAATATCGAAAATGCAGTCCTTGCCCTGGAATGCATTTATTTAGTAAAATTCAAAAATCACATGTGTTCAGAATAACTTACTGCGAACACGGAGACGCACAGTCCACAGAGGAAAATAAACGCGAGTAGTCGAGACATGTTGCTTGTTAACTGGTAACTAACATGGTGTCCAGAGAGTTTGACATTTTTATACCGCTAATGTCCAGCAAAACAAGCTTTTAAGATTTACTATCGGGAAATTATTAAGTTACTTTAAGTACATTACATTTAAGAATAAAAGTTTCAATTAATTAAGTGCAATTTGTTGCATGCAAAACACATTAAGACACCTTTTTTTATTTATTTATGTACACAGTAGACTGGATATCATCAACTAATTGCTGTACAGGCCGTTAACGGTTTTTAATTGTGTTGTGTACCCATTAAATCGGTGCCCTTGGACAGTATCATATTTATTGGACATTTTTATCAAGATTAAATTTTTTATTCTCTAATCACTTAAAACACTCTAAAACACTTTTTTTTATTTTGCAGTACTTGCTGGCCAGCCTTCGTAATTTTTTCTTTAACTTATATATTTTCTGGTATACTTGGTTTACTGCTTGGTATTAGCTTCAATCCACTCTGCCGCAGAGTGTGGTACCTAAACAGATTCAAGTAGTATCTAGTTATGGTTTTGTATTATATTCGCAATCAAACGAAGCTTACTTCTGGAATAATTTTTTCATAGCAAAAGAATTTACTGACACCTATAGTATAGTTCATCCCACACTTTCTGAAAGACTTTGCAAAGGCAAGAACGTTCTTTAATTTACACGTTTGAATCCAAACGGCAATTCAGATGGCATCAGTGAAATCAAAACATGTTACCCTTTCAATTTTCTAATGAAAATATGGGCTGCAATGGCATTGCTCATGAATTCGTAACACCAAACCTCGTACAATTTCAGAGTTTTGGCTCATTGATATGCCGAAGTATAATAATCAAACAATAATCCCAGCTTCTGGAGAAGATCCTGTGAAACTCTCGCGCCAACACTAGAGGCACGATTTTCCAAAAATCCGTGGAATTGCTGACATACGCAGACGACATGGTCGAAATCAGTGAGTCGCCAATGAAACGTTTGCTGGTATTGAAACGGAGGCTACAAAAATGGGTTAAGCGGTGCATGAGGGCAAAATGTAGTTTATGCTGTCATCAACAAAGTACACACAACATCGACGACTCAGTCAGAAGGTCACCATAGGCAGCTACAACTTCGAGGTAGTAAAGGACTTCATTTACCTTGGCTCCCAAGCAGTGTTGCCACCGGTTAAATTATTTATGAGTCCCCGAAGCTTAAAAATAAGCAATTTTAAAAATAAATGAGTTCCAACAAAGGCACTTCATAACACAATGCCTTCTTATGTGAAAAAATAAACTAGTTTGTTTTTTGGAGGATTTAATACGACACTGGAGCACTCAGACTCAAGATCTCAAGGTCCATTGTACTAGGTAGCAACCTACAATTCCTTTGAGGTACCAGCCATCTGTGATGCAGTGCCTACAGAATCAGCTCTCACCACATGAGCGCCGAAGTCCTGCCACCTAATCCGAGCAAAGTCGGGACAGTGACAGAGGAAGGGCTTTCCCGCGTTGTCGTTCTCGCCACAGAAGTATCTTCGCTTTAACCAAACACATTTAAGTGTGTGGCAAAGGTGTAGTGGCCCGTTATTACGGCGGTAATTCGTCTGACATCTTTTCTTGTTGTATAAAACAACAATGCATCGGATTTCTTACAGACCTTTGGTAGCAAACGCTTGGTCTGTCTACGTCGTTTAGAGTCATTCCATATACGGTTGTGCACTCGAGAGGTTCAACAAACTTAAAGGGAAGCACTAACTACAGAAGCAGGTGATCCGATCGTAGGTTCAGGTAATGAAAAAGTTTCCTCTGATCCTTGTTTGACAAGTTCATCGGCGATCTCATTTCCTGCGATTCCATGGTGTACTGCTTCCCAGATGAGTTTCAGTTAATTTTTACTGCCAATCAAAGGCAAAGATTGCATTCCTGAACTATGTACCTTGGAAGTCGTTAAAGGGTTGAGTAAGGCATGAAGCATGTTATGGCTGTCACAACATACGTAGATTCGTCGTTCACATACTTCTTCACTATATAGGATCGCATAGGTTTCCGCTTGGAAAACGGACGCAAATTTACCAATGAGGTGTACAAGGGAATGTTGAAAACACCAGCGCCGGAGTCATCATTGGTTTTGAAATCATCCATGAAGATACGAATACATTCCTTTCCTTGCTCGAAGTCTAGCCAGAATTTTTTCAGGTCATATTAAAGCGTAGTTCACACCTCTCATTTCATTCATTTTGCTCTTGTCAACCGCTGTTTCTTTGTTCTCAAGATTGAGCCAATTGAGTAGTTATTTAAGACCTTGATCATACCTGTCCTGCTGCATGGCGCGGAAGCTTGGACTATCTCAAGAGCAGATGAAGACGCACTTGGTCTCTTCGAGGGAAAAGTTCTGCGTTCAATCTGTGGTCCTGTTTGCGTTGAATGCTTCCCCCTCAAGCAGTGACGAGCTCCGTTTGCATTTTCAGGCGAAAAGAACGCGTAAGTACTAATGGACGTTTCAGACTGTAACGTTGGGGTAGGTATACATATTTTACGCACAATATTATGTTCCCGGAAAAGCTATTTGTAAATGCCTGAAACCCCACGTTAACAGCCTGATTGGTCAATATCAGTGCGTGTTTAGGCCAGCGAAGTCCACTATTGACCATATATTCACATTACGGCAGATTGAGACACTGGAGTATCCAGTTGATACCCACCACCTATTCATCGACTTTAAGGCCGCGTATGACAGTATTTATAGAGACTATACAGCACCTTGTCGAGCTTTGGCATCCCTGCAAAACTCGTCCGTCTTTGTAGAATGACGATGGGGAACTCCCGCTGCTCTGTAAAGGTCGGTAAAGGATTTCGACAAGGCGACGCACTGTCATGCGACTTTTAAAATATCCTTCTCGAGAAGATCGTGCGGAACCTCCTGCGTAGAGAAGGAGAGGAAAACCGAACCCCCGGCACAGAGATCTAGTGAGTGTGGCACATGGACCATCGCGGCTTTGCCTCGATGACTGGAAGCAGTGTGCCCCTGACCGTCACCGTTGGAAGGCAGCAATTTCTCAGTCCCGGACCTCTATGGGTCGGCGGCCTGATAAGTAAGTAAGTAAGAAGCTAGTGTCCCGGCGATCATATAAGCTGTACTCGATCATATCGTTGAGAAATATGCGCCCGTTCAGGAAAGTCGTGGTGTGAGTAGTGTTGAGAGACTGCATTCGAGGACTTGAGTACCGCCTCCAGCGGAATATTCCAGGAGAAGACTCCATTTTCGATCCATCTGTGCTTCTGTAAAGTGTGTCTCTAGGTAAGGATATAAAGAATAAGTGCCCAGAACCAGTTGCCTGCCATGTGTGGGCTGACTGTGCTTATCGCACTCGGTACAGCGCTTGTTGTTGAAGTCGAGACGCGAGTCAATGTGAAACATGAACGATTGCAGTGCCCATTCAAGCCCGAGAAAGCTGTTCTTGCACCTTCTTGTATGTAGGGTTGACTAATCCATGTCATCATTGTAGAGCAAGTTGAATACGTTAAGAATAGCTGAATGGTCGATGCTACATTCGGACCGTAGTCAAAATGTGATGTTTTTGATGATTTTTTTCCGAAAGAAGGTAGAGGCGTTAAAGCACATCTGACGGAGCGCTCCTTCGTGCTCCGCTGATACACATGTTAGCCAGACATTATACTCGGCCACAACGATGATGCTCTGCACCTCAGTAGCGGTCGCGCTACTGACGTCAACATCCAATGAGCGGTGTTGTGTAGTGCCTCTTACAGAGATTTATGTGGGAAAATTTAAATCTTCGGCTAAATCCGATGTCGGTGAAACCGGTCAACCGAGACACTCTGAAGACGATACTTACTTACTCCACTCTCAAGCTGGAAACTTGTTTTCCAGGCAACGAGGTCACAACTGATTCACAACTAACTCCTTACCTTTAACTGGAGATGAAGTGATGAATGTCACAAGCCTTGGCTGATTGGTTTCATCGCTGATGGGAATAGACGAGGCATACACAAAGCCTTGCTGGTAGACCAGTCTGGTACTGGGCTATGTTCTGACCCCGGTAAGGGTTACAATTCACTCGTCAAGGCACTCAGAACAACCAAAGATAGCCAGAAACGGATGTACTCGGACTAAGTGACGCCTGTGGAGAAGATCACGAAATTGCTATGTGCTTCCTTTATGCACTCCCTTCCGCCGTTGCTTAGTCGGCTTCCGGAAGACTAAGAAATGTCAGAAAATACAGGTTCATGCCTGGTATCATAATGGAACAATTTTACAGACTGAGTGCTCCAGTGTAGTGTTCGACAAAAAAAAATTAAACAATACGTCAAATTGCTTGCCAACACACCTCCAACCGTATAGTCGAAGTAATGTATTTATCTAAATAAAAGCAGAACCATCACCAAAAATAATAAAATGGAATTAATTATCCCTCAAGACATTCAAGATGCCATGTATGCCACCAACGGGTTCGTTGTCTTTCGTAAATGATAATTCATATGAGAACCGCCCCACGGTCAGATGAGACTCAGCCGTCAAATCGTTGGTGTTGTTGGCTGGGAAGAAGTTGATAGTAGTACCCTGCGGATTAATGAAACAGATGAGCCCCCGCCCCGAAGCAACTGGTAACTACAACCAACTTACCGGTTCAGCTGTGCAAAAGTTAAAGTCAGAAGGTAAGTCGCTATGGTTCGCTGTAAATGGCATGAAGTATTTCGTGAAAGCTCTCCCCGCGAATTGGCAAGCGTGCTGAATATCTCGCACAGACTGTCCCTCCGGTAACTGTCTTACATTGATGATCACCTACGGAGGACAATTTTATGTTAAGAAAATCAACAAAATGCAAACCCTTGTCATCCATCATACCTTATATGATTTATCAAGCTTGGTTTTGATTTTGAAAGGTCCAGTGAGGTAGTTGTATCGCTTCCCCCCTTCTGTCAAGGTTGCGACACTCTGCTTTGAGAAGTCAATTGCAGCGTTGTCTGAATCTGGTTGCGGTATGAAGGTTTCAATATCGAAAACACAGTCCTCGGCCTGGAATATGTGTATTTTGTGCAATTCAGTAATCGCATGTGTGCAGAATAACTTACTGCGAACACGGAGACGCACAGTCCGCAGAGGAAAATAAATGCGAATAGTCGAGACATGTTGCTTGTTAACTGGTAACTAACATGGTGTCGAGGGAGTTTGACATTTTATATGTCTGATGTTGAGCAAAACAAGCTTTTAAGATGAACTACGGGACGGGAAGTCATTAAGTTACCAATTAAATAAGATAATCTGACCAAATTATATTTTAGAATAAAGGTTTTAATTAATTAAGAGCAATTTACTGCATACATTAATTAATACCGTGAAAGCGTGAACTAAATATTGCACAGGCCGTTAACTTTATCTAATCGTGTTTGTATGCCCTTTAAATCTGTACCTTTTTACAGTAGTTTTATGCAAGATTAAATGTCCATTCTCTTATCTAGGAAAATCGTATATAATACCACTTTTTCTTAATTTGCAGTAGTTGCTGAGCAGTGCTTTGTTATTATCCTTTTGCAAAAACAAATGCTCCTAAAAACATTTGCTAAACATAATATGCCATCTTTACCCTTACAATGTTGGTGTAAGCTGGACCTTTCATTTTGGTGTCAATTTTGACAAGATTTCCCACACCGCTAAAGGGTAACATCTCCAGACCATAATTGACCCGCCTCCGTGCTTTATGGGTTCGTGAATGCACCTTTGGCTAAACCTTTCAGAGTGTCTACACCACAATCGATTTCTTGCTTTGAAGTTTTTTCAACTTAAGCTTCCACTCATCGGACCAAATGTTATTAATTACATGTTCCCAGAATGTGTGCGGTTTCGATTAAAACATTTTTACATTTTTACATTTTATCCTTTGCAAACAAATTTTCTTATCCTCTCTCGCGGAACCTTTTAGCACTTTTATCTGTTTTTATTGGTTTTCTTCGCGATAAGGTATTTTATTATTTTCGCCTCTCCATTTTGATTTTGCTGTCATCTGCGTCTGTTGCTTTTCGCCTCCTCCTGCAATTATTTTCAAAGCTGGCTACTGACCCTTGTGGAGGCTAACACAGATTTTCCTTACTCCAGTATCGCTCTTACAGCCTGTTGAACGGCTGTCAGGCACCATGCACCACTCAAGAATTCCATCTCCCTGACCTAGACGATGTTAAGACAAAATCAGGTTAAGCGTTATCGAGACTAAAGTCGAACAAATCTGTTGGTGCAGGCAGACTGTCTGCAAAACTCTTTGAGGGAGCGGAAAATGTGCTGGTAACTAATCAGTACGATATGGTCGGAGGAATGCATACCCGACGAGTGGAATCTTAGTATCGTTTGCCCGATCAACAAAGGAGACCCCTTTGGCTACTGACGAATCAGTCTCTTAACATCGCATACAAGACCATTTCTGCCGTTTTGTGTACCCTCTTCATCATCATTCTGTAGAAGATTGTGCAAAACTCACACGTTAACACAAGAGCAACAATTTTCCAAAAATCCGTGCAATTGCTAGCATACGTGGACGACATTAACGTGATTGGTCGAACTCAGCGAGCTGTCAATGAAGCCTTTGCTTGTATTGAATCGGAGTCGGCCAAAATGGTTTTAGCGGTGATTGAGGGCAAAACAAAGTCATCACAAGCATCGACTACTCGGTGAGAAAGTCATCATAGGCAGCTACAACTTCGAGGTAGTAAAGGACTTCATCTACCATTGCCAAGTTAATAGTACGAACAACATCAGTACCAAGATTAAACGCAGAATAACTCTTGCCAACCGCTGTTTCTTTGGACTTAAGAGCCAATTGAATAGTAGAGCCCTCTCTCGAAAGACCAAGCTCAGGTTATATAAGACTTTGATCATGCCTGTCCTGCTGCATGGAGCGGATCCCTCTTCTACCTGGTAAGTAAATACGACAGTAAGCACCGAAAATAAATTTGTCTCACTCTGCCAATGTGTCGCACAGAAAATTCTGTCCAATCACAACCAGAACAGATGCAATCTGAAGAAAGAAAAAAGGTTACAAAGCCGACCGGTGCCAAATCTGCACACATCCCCCAAGAAGGAGAGCGATGGGTGCTTTCAATGATCTCCTAGAGAGTATGCTCCAACTATGAAACGAGACACCAATCCTGTCCAAGCTGGGCAGGGATGACATCTTCATTCGATTTATTCGACCACACAGCGACATAAAGACACGTCTTAAAAGGGACGCAGGTTGTTAAATTCCATGACGGCGCCAAGACGTGGTTCACCAACTTGGACGAACTACGATTGTTCGCATTCTGACTTTCAAACTCAGAAATAAATAAGAAAAAAATAGGTAGTTCATAATCAACAATACGCCAGACTGAGTTGAGAATGGTACTACCTAGATCTTTGGGCTCTGACTTACGATATACTGCCTGTGAAGATACAGCACGACCGCCTCATTTCGATTGATCTACGTGCACTCTTCTTAATAAGTCAAAGTCTGGACACTTCTTTACTTTCTTCTGTTTTGACAGCAGCTATATATGCCCCAGGCAATTGTCAATCGACTTGGCATGACTTCTAAAATTACTGTCAAGCAAAATAAAGTACTCATCTTAGTGATGTGTTTTCGTGCACTGTTCGCCGTCTCTCTAGCAAGAAGATGTACTCAAACAATGATACTGCTGAGAAGCTAGGACCTTGGCCTCTACGACTGTAGAACCGCCCATATATAGCTATAATATTATAGCCTATGTATACCTCGAGGTAACATGAACTCCACAAACGATATGCTAGTGATTCGACGTAGAATCGCCTTGATTTGCCATGCATTGCTCCTCATGTTTGGCCAACAAATTGCGCTGAAGACTCCTTCTTGAAGACTTGATGAATGTTGCTGAAAGCTGAACGACAAGGCGCGCAGCAAAACAGATTCTTGGAGATACAAATTCTGCGTCTGATATAGGTTAGGTTAGGTTAGGTTCTAGTGGCTGACTGCTAAAGGGCAGTCACACTTAGGTAGGCCCATTGTGATATCACGCGAATTGACTTCTCATAACACTGGAACCAGTTGGTGCTACTAATGAAACGATCTAGTCGGCCAATGCTGGCACTTTTTAGCTCGTTATGGCCGTTGAAGTAGTAGGCTCCTAGGTGCAGGAACCTACGACTGGCAAGAGCACTGCAGGAGCAGAGAAGGTGATGAGTATTTTCTTCCTCGTCTTCATCCATGCAGCTTCTGCAAAAATCCGTGCCCGGTTACTCCTATGAGGGTCCTTAATGAGGGCTTGCTGAGTCCAAGTAGACTGAGTGACCGTTTTAGGTTAAGCGATGGCCAGGTTTCTTTTGTTTTAAGGCAGGTGGCGCAGGTCTTGAGAATAGACATCCGCACCCACCCCTTCTTTTGTCTTTGATCAATCTGTGAAAATGCGCATAGGATCTTTCAGCGTTTGCCTGTCTGATATCCAGTCCGATCTGGAAGGAATGCTGATTGAGTATTTCTTCTCGAAGATGGCCTGGGGTAGTAGGCGGTCGGCGTCCCTAGAAAGGAAATTGAATTCCTTGAGAATGGTTGAGTGGCCAGTGTTGAGTTCGGACCATAATCGAAGTGTTTTGAGTCTCAGGGCTGTGCTTGCCGCTGCTTGTTTCCCGCTAATTTAGAGAATATTCAGTGCGTCTGACGGAGTACTTCTCAGTGCCCCGCTGATACACAGACAGGCCAGTCTTTGTACACGGTTGAGTGCATTGCAGTTTATAGCCTTGTTTAGTGCTGTCCACCAAACTGAGGCACCATACAGAAGTATCGGTCTGACGATAGAGCGATGCGTGGTTTGCATCCAATGGCCTTTCTGCAGTTAAAAAGTGCAAAAGAGGCTTTTTTGACCTTTTCCTGGATATTGAGCTTCCAATTTAGATTGCTGTCGTGAGTGAGACCCAGAAATTTCGCTCTGGTGGGTAGTGCCGCACAGCAGTGGTGGGTCAAACTCTGGGATTTTGTATCATCTGGTGAAAAGTACGTTATCCGTTTTTTGTGGGTTAACGCCGAGTCCGCATGTTTGTGTCCAAGCTTCGAGCTTGTCGAAGGCATTCTGCATTATGTCTCTTTGAGTAGGGACGAATTTACCGGACGCTGCTATGGCGATATCATCCGCATAGGCTACCTCTTCCAGTATTAATAGCAATTCATCTACCGCTACGCCCCGAAGAAGGGAAGACAGAATACCCCTTTGTGGGGTGCCCCTATAAACTCCTCTATGTATTTGAGCGTCTCCCATCTGAGAGATGTAATACGGTCCTGACTTTTCCGACTCCCCTTGACTTGTTTCGACTTACTTTTCGTTGTTGAGTTATACAACACAGGATGCGGTGAAATTCTCTATTTTCACTCAAACTATAAGAAAAGTGTTTCGCACCCACATCTTCACAAAATTCCTTTGACAACACATCATCATTTAACACAAATAACTCGATGCTTTGAGCTCAACTAAGTGTAACCAAAACACTGAGTTGTTTGACAACACATCACCACTCATTCATTGCCAAAGTAATATATTTATTGATTGAAAAGCTCTCACAACAGTGCCATCAACAAGAATTTTGAAATTAATGCACTTTAATAATTAAGTCCTTATGACGTTAAAATTGCCCCGAATGCTACCCGCATTAGTGTAGCGATTCAAAAATGTCACTTCAAAGTAAAACCGTCCCTCTTTCAGCTGAGATGGAGCTATCAGTTCCTTGCTGTTATTTGCTTGAAGGAAGTTGAAAGTGGTACCCTGCAGAGTGTTGAAATCCATTAACCTCCTGTCAGTGATCACGCCAACCAACTTACCGCCTCCACGTTGCAAATGTTGAACGGATTAGGTAGGTCGCTATGCTTCGCAGCAAATGGCAAGAAGAATTGCCGATACGGGTTCTGAGAGAAGTAGCAGGCGTCCTGGTTGCCACGTACAGCCTGTCCATCTGGTAACTGTTGTATGTAGAAGTCCACCTATGGAGGACAAGTTGATGTTAAGAAAGCCAACTAAATGCACAACATTGTCAATCTTACAGAAAATGAATCGTCAATAGCGGACTTGAATCTAACCGGCCCAGTGATGTAGTTGTATTTCCGACCTCCTTCTATCAGTGTGGCGATTCTCTGTCCTGATGTGTCCACTACGATGTCATCTGAATCGGGGTCCGTTGTGAAGGTCTCAATATCGAAAATACAGTTCTTGGCCTGGAATATTTTTATTTGGCTTGAATTCAGTAATCACATGTGTGCAGGATAACTTACTGCGAACGCGGAGATGCACAGTCCACAGAGGACAATAAGTGCGAGAAGTCGAGACATGTTGCTTGGTAACTGGTAAGTGAGAGTTTGGCATTTTTATACGGTTGAAGGCCAACCACACCAGTTAGGCTGCTATCAGGTTACTGATATATATAAATTGGATAATTAGATCTAATAATAATTATTATAGTAGGTTTGGGTTTTTTTTTAATTATTTTTTTGCATGAAATATTTAATGAAAGGGTTCTTATGAAAATACAACAAGGCCATATGCATGAACACATGTCTCTACTTCCCTTGGCAACGCCACTACTTGAGAACGACGTTATCTATTCGATTCACTTTTTTCTTCTTATTGAATAAAATCTAATAAAGTGGCGCTCAAAATTGGATTGGTGCTCTTTGTCCTTGGTTAGTTTGCAAATTCAAGACGACTTTTCTTTGGCCATTGATGACAACTGTGCTGGGGACCTCCATTGCTCCGCGGAACTATTTTGTGTTAATTGCAAGGAAAAACCCATCTCTGATCGTCTGCCTTCGGTCTGAGGGGCAACTAAGAAGGTGCTCAATAAAAAAAAATTGTCGACCTGGACTTTGTTAGATACGTAGCCACACGGGGATAGGAGGCAGTGAAATAGCCGACTCCCTCGATAGTAAAAGAGCATCGGCACCATTTATTAGCCACGAAGCCTTCTGCGCTGTAAGAGATCATGTAGTCTGGCAACAAGAAAGAAGGAATCTTGCAGGATCCTGAAACAGCAGTCTTGGCATGAAGCAGCCCAAGAAACTCTTGGGTCAACACAACCGGTTGATTCTTGAGGCATGTATCCAAACGAGCATGAACAACCTACGAGAATATAATAAACTAGAACAATCAGAAGAAGATCTCTAGAGATTCTGTGAATTTCAGAACATGTTGTGAGGCACTAGCAACAAAAGACTAAGATATCGGGGCAAGCGCCTTTTGTCAGAGGAAGCCTTGAAGTCCGTAAAACCAACCGTCGTTTTCAGATTTCTAAAGAAAACTTACACTATAGTACAGTCTCTTCCCTAATTCAACTCTGTATTGAACTGTATGTGATGGGAGCTCTTAGGAAAGCAGATTTGCGGAAGGGGGCACAGTAGTTCTTAAGGTCGCCATCGAAAATCCCCTTAACAACAATAAATAAATTGATGATGTTCTTTGTCTCAGATCATTTGGTAACTAGGTAGGTACGGCGACTGCGCCCTTGAGCATGATGTATAAGCCAGCTCCACTTCGACCGGATTAGTCTGCTTCTCTCTCTCTCCCTGGCCACTAATAATTGGTTTCGTTAAGTTGTCTTGTTCTTAGTAGCTTAGTAGATTTCAGTGAGGGTGGTGTGTCTCCTGATGAATTACCATTGGCAAGCCCACATCCTTTCTTACTAGTTCGTCGATTATTCAATTGCCTGCAATATCATTATGCCCAGGGCAACAGCACAGTGTACTATTGCATCTGCTCGGTATCGCCTGTAGGAATGGACGGCAGTTTTTTTACCAACTTGGAGTTGATTGATAGCGTTTTTCAGAGCCATTGTGGCCGCCTGGCTGTCTACGTATAAAACAATGGGTATCCCGTCTATCGGTCTGTTTTACAGTAATTGGGCTGCTTCTTGAAGAGCTATAACTTCATCCCGGAATACACTGTAGTTGTTGAAGAGCCGGATCCGCATGGATGTCTTTGGCGAGCTGGCCCTATACCCTCATCCGCTTTGCACCCGCCTGTGTATATTTCCAACATAAAGTTACCTTACTTTACATTACTTTACCCAGTCTACTCTAGTGGCAAGTATGGTTTTGTCTCTTATTCGTAGTCCAGATGTCTCTCTCTCTTTTGGGATCTTTGCGCCTTGGAGTATTTTAATATGGCCTATGTTTTTTTCAGTGATTGCAGTTAGTCTTCTCTTTGTAAGCGTAGCCCTAAATTTCCCGCAGATGACATTAAGTGGAAGGAGGTACAGAGGAGCTCTTTTGTTCTTAGAGCCCGGAAATGCATACGCATACTGATCTCTGTAATCTGCTAGACTTGGTGAGATTATGTTTAACTTTTAGTACCGTCCACCAGACTATTACGTCACACATCGCTGTAAATCATACAATTGCATTGGACAGCCAGTGTGTTGCTTTCGGTTTGATTCTCCATTCGGGTCCGTCTCATATCATTTCCTTTTCTGTAACTTATGAAACATCGTAATGATGATCGTGGTGATGACATACTCATCACCATCTCTGCGCCCGTAGTGCTCTGGCTAGTCGTAGGTTCCTACACCTAGGAGCCTACTACTTCAGCGACCGTAACAAGCTAAACAGTGGCAGCATTGACCAGCTTAATCGCTTCACTAGAAGCACCAACTGGTTCCAGAGTTAGAAGTCAATCCGGGTGGTATCACAATGGGCCTCCTCCGGCCTAAACCTGACAGCCGTCAGCAGTCAGCCTAATCTAATGCTGTGGCATGCAACATGGCATGTAGAACAAAGTCAACCGCCTTTATCGCTTGGTTTGTCGTGTATATTCTCCCGACATTTGATCCAAGGCAGGCTTGCGTGTAGCTTTCAAGTTGTTTCAACCAATGCAGTGCCGTAGTGAATTGTAAACAGTACCTCCACACCTTCCAAAGGAAACGTACAAAAATGGTCAACTTGGTTGTTCATTCAATCATCACGATCTTGACAAAATGTTTAGCTCTCTGATGTCAATCTTCAAAAGCCCACCATACTTTTATTTAGTACTAGCTGCACCCGTGGTGGAGGCGTTGTGGGTATGTGCATCCACCCCAATGCACATTAAACTCGATGTCATGGTTCGTCGACCTTTTTCAAGTAATTGACAAAGAGAATTTCCGTCTAGAAAAAGCTCCTCAAACATACCCGTTCGGAGTCGGCAAGAAATGATTGGTCGCACAACACGAGTAGCAACACCCACCAACTGTAGCGGCTCACGTTCGTACGCATATTAAAGGAAATCAAAATTAAGAAAAAAAACTACAAGAAAAAAAACGATCACTTGCATCGTTTGTTGAAATAACGATAAAACACGAACAAAGAAGACACGGTACGTTGTGGTTCGTTAGTCTTATGAATCCGCGATATCGTTGTCTCCTATAAGTTTTGTCGCTCGCTTTTGGATTCTGTCTAGTAGATGCATTGTGGTCTTGGTGGCACCAGACCAGATATGAGCGTTGTACCCAAGCTACGGGCGACCATACGCCTTATAAATTAAAGCCAAATCAGACCGCGGTGAAATATTAATTGCATCGATTAAGGAAACCTAATCATTTCGTAGCATTTTTGGCAACATTGAATATGTTATCGTGCCAACTAAGTGTTGTGTTGATGTACATACGAGGACGGAAAGTTTCCCGGTTTCATCGATACAAGCGCCATTCAAAATGATGATTATCAGGGGTTCGCTTCGCAGAGAGCATTGAGTTTTGGAAGCATTGAATTCCACTCTGTTGTTCTTACCCCAGTTAATTATGCCGTCCAGATCGGAATTCAAAGTGCGTGACATACGCTGCCGTTCCAATACTACGTCCGAAGGGCAGGGTCGTGCATTTTGAAACAAATATCAGCGAAGGAGTGGATTGGATTAGAAGTGGCAGACGGGAGGTCATTTATAAAAATGAGAAAGAGTGTCGGAGACAGAACAGAGCCTTGGGGGACACCGGAATTTATTTTCTGGATATCAGACTTGAACCCATCCAAAACAACTTGGATCGAACGGTTCGAATAGAGGCAGAAGCAGAGACTCATCAAAACCATAAGCTCGCATTTTAGACAACAGAGCTTGATGCCAAACTCTGTTTTAGAAGAGATGCTTTAGAAATATCAAGCACAACTATCTTGCTTTCGGCTGCATTGTGCAAAGCTTGGTTCCACTTTTCGGTGAGATAAGCTATCAAACCTGTTGCTTGTCTGAGGCTTCTCGCACCCACTACTTTTTGTTTCCTACCATGCTGATGTGTACACAAGCCTCTGGCCGACTACCGACGTGGCTGAGGACTCTATTAAAATGAACTTCTATTACCTTCTGGTCTGTGTTACAACCAACCTTCACTACACAATAACAGATAAAGTCTTCCGACGTGAACTCCACGCACCACATGGTGATCCGACATAGAATCGCCGTTGGCAACTGACGCTACTTCGGTTTATCAAAACAACTGGGCTCGAAACTCTTGACTCGAAGGACCAAAGTTATGGTATACAAAACCCTTATTCTGCTAGTTTATGGAGCCGAAAGCTGGACATTAAGCAAGACTGCAGAGCTGATTCTTGGTGGTACCGTCTGCAAGGATGGTGAATGGAGGAGAAGACACAACCGCGAATTCTACGGACTGTACAAGGATGTGGATGTAGTCTGGAAGGCAAAAATTCGTCGACTACACTGGCTCGGCCACATCGAGCGAATGGACAACAACGCTCCAGCAAAGAGGGTCATCGAATCCGAGCATCCTGGTTCGAGAAGGTGGGGAAGACCGAACCTCTGGTACAGAGACCATATCGTCGCGGATGTAAGACAGCTTGGCCTTTATAACTGGAAGCAGCGTGCCCAGGACCGTCGCCGATGGAAAGCAGCAATTTTTCAGGCTCAAACCCTTCATGGTTCGTCTGCCTGATAAGTAAGTAAGTATGAATAATATTATTGCTAATATTTTGACATTGGAGGTTCCCTTGTGGCACACCTGATGTTTGAAGAACTAACCATGAAAGATATTTATCTAAAGACACAATCAGATAAGAATTCAGAATCGGAGAATTACTTTCGAAAATTAGTGGATAGACGGAGGGCTAGCCACGTCGCACTTCGGTCCGGCTGCACCCATTGTGATGCCATTCATCTTACTTCATGTTGATGTGCTTTCGAACCATCCTAATAACACTAAAAGGATTTTTTTCTCAAAACTTGCAGAAACTGCTGCAGGGACAAATTATTGAGAAGCATCATCTCTTTCATTCTCGTCCCCGCCACCTCTGCTCATAAGGCTGTTTGTACATTTTCATGTACCTGTGATGTCAAGTGCTCCGACTACCATCCTAAGCAAAAAAACTTTTTATCGCATTGAGCCAAGGCACTCAAGTGGTTAGAGTGTTCCACCATGTACTAGCTTAACTAACGATTGTGTCATCAGCTTTTTCTTGCCACTGAACTCACCCCACAGTCACACTCCGCTAGGTAAGTGCTCATACATCCTTTATATAAGTAATCGTTCCTTAAGCACAATCGAAATCTTATGTTATTTGGAAGCACAACCCACAGTCATAAGAAGTAAATTCATTGCAATGTTAAACGTTTATTGAATCACCACCACCAAAAACATGCCAAAAAATAACTATGAAGAACTTATTACTTTAAACTCTCCGGTCATGCCACCAACCCTTGTGTTGCCCTTATAATATGTTATTTCATACGCATACCTTCCCTGATCGAGCTTAGATTCGAATATCAACTCATCAAAGCTCTCTACCTCGCGAACTTGGAAATCAGCCTGCGGGGAATTGAAATGCATCAACCAGCTGCCTATGTGATAAATGCGTACAACTTACTGGCTCCCAGTTGCATATGTTGTTGTCCGGTGTACCGGCACGATCACCAAAAATTGGCAATAGGTATGTCTTATAGATGTCCGCTGAAAAGTCACAAGCATTCGCGTTACCCTCAGCAACAGTTTCCAGGTTTTTCCTGTTTTTGATATCGTAGTGGACCTACGGAGTTCAAGTGATTACTAAATAAATGAAATTGGTAAATGTCATTCGCAGCACTCTTACTGTTATTGAGCTGTCAAGCTTTTCTTTAAGATTAAAATCGCCAACGAGATAATGAAATGTTCGATCTTCTGATCTCCCCGATTCAATATAAAGTCCAGAGAAGTCGATAATTGTGTCAGCAGATTCGTCATCGGGTTCAAAGCCTTCAAAGTCAAAAATGCTGTGATGCGAGTCATCGTCCTGCAATAATTCTATTAGATTCTACTCGGGATTTATGTTTGAGAGGATCTTACCGCAAACACGGAGATGCACATTCCACAGAGAACAATCAATGCGAACAGTCTACACATGGTGGCTGGTAACTGACTTGTCCATGAGTGAGTCTACTATTTTTATAGGACCGATTCAAGGTCGCCTCCACTATGGTATATAAAATAATTATTTTAAATTGTATAAGATAATAGTAATTACGTGCAAAGTATCGGGTTTTATCGTATGTTCCATTAACACCTTCCCTGCCAAGCTGTTTTTCACTAGGTGTCATTTCTACGCCGCGTGTACCGAAAACAGTACACGGTAAGCGCTTTAATAATTTTGTATAAATTCTTATTTTTTTTTTGTTTTTCAGAGAATTTATATTATTTTCGAGATTATTAATATTAAAACAAAAAAAAACACGTTGGCGTAGAAATGAAGCTAAGCGTGTACTGTTTTCGGTACACGCGGCAGGGAACGTGTCAAAAAAGTAAGCAATTGTTGTTAAAATGAACACAATTTGTTAGTGGCATATTCGTGACATTAATTGGCCATCCTGAATGTTGAGGTTAAGAGGTCAAACAAATTATTGGTTATGGCACTTTTTAGTCATTTCATGGATCACATTCGAAAAGCCACTCGTTACGTAGTCTCCGAATGGATAATTAGAGTTGGAACAGTGATTTTTTAATGGTGCTCATATCGGGAATTGAACCCAGAAACCTCATTGTAAGAGCAGGCATCTAGTGCTCTTCGATCATAAGTTATAGGCATGAATTCATCGGAGAAAAGTTTTCGCAAATGCTGCCTATCGAGTTGCGACTGGGTATGGCCCCTCCCAATCACGGTTTTGCGCACGATGGTAATGGTGTCCGGAGGCCACTCCAGCGGCTAGTGGTTGAATTCCGACTTGGTCAGGCTTTGTGTTTTGTTTTTTTTTTTCTTGTAATACCACCTTTTAACATCAGCTGATGGTCAAGATTGCGGGCAAAGTAGGGATGGACTGAGGAAGTCAGTGGTTGCAGAGCGACATTACCGGCCGGACGCTTTTTGAGACTGACTTCGACGACGTCTAGAAATGGGACAAGGGAATCGAAAAACAGTGTTCAAATTCTGCGGGATGCATCTATGCAAGGAAAGGAACATAATCAACCTTCGTGACTTCGTCCGATTGACGAGTATATTATTGTGATGTGCGGCAAAAGTTACGAATTAAAAAAAAAGAAGTACAGAATGCTTGGACTCCATTACATATATGTATGGACAGGCAATAAGTGTTTTACGTGATCTCCTACCTCTTCTTCTTCATCTTCTTTGATTGGCGCTACAGTCCGGGTTGGATCTGGCCCTCAACCAACACGCGTCTCCAGCCAGCTCGTTGAAATCTCCTAGAACGATCTTGGTTTCATAGCTGGGACATCGATCGTATGTTCTTTCTAGGAGATCATAGAAGTCATCCTTGCTATCTTCATCCTTCTGCCCCGTCGGGGTGTGTGCGCAGATCAGATTGATGTTCCCGAACTTAGCCTTGATGCGGATTGTTTTGAGGCGTTACCTTATGTAGCGGAAGCTTAGTACTTTCTGACTAAGTCCGCCTAGAACAACAAATCCGCATCCAAATAAGCGCTGCCTACGTTCACTGTGTCGCGTGCTAAAAATGCACGCAACAAAATATTCTGTTTCGTCTACCCCAAACCGTGTTTCCCATACAAAGGTAAAAGGAAACCTCAAACACTTCGCCAACGGCTACGCTAACCTCGTTAAAAATATCTGCCCGGGAGCTTATGCGGTACGTAGGTGCGCGGACCAAAGGGGTATTTATCCAGTGGCAGAGAGTGTACTGAAAATGAAAAATTTAGCGAAGGCAAACATTGATTTGCATAAGGGCCCATGGCTCTTCAAAGTTCTCCCGAGTCGCCGTCCAACTCCTAGAAGTATGCTGTTAAAGCTAAGAATGAGCCACCCATAATAGAATACCATAAAATACACAACATAATAATAATAATACAAACATACATAAATGACATAAAACCACCGCTTGTACGTGTGAATGTGGGAGGGGAGAGAGTGGCATCGAGGGAGGCTCCCAGTGCATTGGATGTGATTCCCTATACACTGGTAGCCGATCAACGGAACAGCAGATCGACGGAGCCGGCACACACACCAGTGTACAAAAACACACCGCTCCACAAGAACTGGACAGCGGAAGGGTTACCGCGATTGAGGGGGAAATGCACCAGTATGCAAATACACCGACGAGCAAACACGCACCCGCTCCACAAGAACTGGACAGCGGATGGGTTACTGCGATCAAGGGGTATGCAGCTGAGTGCGAGTATAAATGACCAATGGGAGTGCAAATACCAAATGCAGAACAAAGGCTGGATGCGTGCCGTTGCCGGGTCCGACGATCACCGTGGGAGAGAGAGTGGGACGCACGATCCAGTGGTGTGATCGAGGTGCGTCGTGTGCGTGTGGAATGTGTGTTTTGGCAAGGTATGCATGGTATGCAAAATATGTGTGGAGAGGTTCATGTTTTTTTTTTCATTTTAATTTCATTTTTATTTTTGAAATTCATGACAATCTTATATACTAGACAAAAATGCTTAAAACTAGTTGGACGTACAATGTTTCTATTTCTAACTTACTGGCCCTAGGCGGGCACTCTAAGCTAAACTTAATCTTAAACTATGTCTTTCGACTTAATCTATTAATATATATGGTTATAAAGAAGCTGTACAGGTTATGACTAAGAAAATTGTAAAAAACTTAATAACTGAACTTTATTTTTACTTATATAAAACTTACTACTAACTTACAAGCTACCTTAAAATACCTTAAAACTATCTTAACTAAGAAATACATACACATATATATACACGTATTTATGAAAATACACGTGTATATACATATATGTACACTATATACATTCGTATACACATCACTACACACAAGTGTATAAATGTGTATACTTAATTTTTTTTTTTTTTTGTTTTTTTTTTTTTTTTTATGTACAACTTACAAGCTACCTTAAAAACTACCCTAAGCTATGTAGGTCGGCCATAGGTGGTGCAGACCGACTGCTTCCCAATCGGGGATACGCACTGCAAATTTTTAACCCGGGTCTAAAGGGTTCGAAGAGGGAGTTCTTATACTCCTCAGCCACCACAAATTTCGATGTTGTGACGCAACATCTCTCTTATCCCGACTCGACACCGCCATACTGAAGCGGAGGAGACCATCCTCAGCTCGTTGTGCGACGGAACGGTCGTGGTTGAGTCGCCCATCCACAGTTGAACGGGCGATGTGATACAGGATCGGTACCGCATTTTCAATTTGTATCAGACCGTGCTTATCAAAATGGAGGAATGCTTCTGGGGGGACGAAGCCGTTATGGCGTACCCTTTCGTGGTACTGTGGATTGGGGTAGTAAGCCCCAGAGATCAAGTTATTAGCCGAGTTCATCGCTCTCGCAGTGTGACCTCGAATCAACTTCACCAGGAAATTGTCCACTCGTATCAGGTTGGCCCTGTTGTATAAGACCTCATTGGAGTAGAATTTTCTGTACTGGGACTCTGGTGTTCTGTAGAGGCGAAGGCAAGCCCTAAGACAAGCCCTCTCAAACATCCGAATCTTTTCCATCAAGCTTGCACTCACGTTGAACCACACGGGACAACCATAGGTGAGCATTGGCCGTATGAGGGCCATGTAGCAGATTACCTTTACTCTTGCATCGAGTTGGCTGTTGTAAAACAGTCTCTTTGTAAGAGCGAAAGCGCCTCGGGCTCTGACTAGAGCAGCATCTACATGTTTGTTAAAATATAGATACTGATCTAGCCAGATCCCCAGGTATCTGACTACAATCCTTTGCGTCAGTGGTTGCCCGTGCCGTCCTACAATAGAGAACTTTCGCCAATTCTTTTTCGTATCCGCCGAAGCTTTATACAACGGCGTCCTGAACAGAATGGTTTCCGACTTCTGAGAGTTGATATTCAACTTCCAGTCATCGCAATCTCTCATGAATGAGTCGAAGTCACCCTGCGCGAGCGTAGTGATGTCCTCGATCTTTTTGCCTGATCTGTACACTATCAAGTCGTCGGCATACGCAATTGCGTGCGGAAGAGAACTTATTAGATCGCTCAAGAAAATGTTGAACAGGATCGGCGAATTAACGGCAGCCTGTTGGAGACCATTTTTAATTTCAAAAATACCTGTAGAGGTCACGTTGCCATTCTTGACTACGAACCGCCTACCGGTAAGCATGTTATACAGTAGGTACAGCAGTGGTTTACTAATGCCTAGCCGATTGAGCTTATAATAAAGACCTTCTAACCATACGGTGTCGAAGGCCTTCTCCAGGTCAATCAAGCAGGCGCCCGTACATTGTTTCTGGCTCTTATTCCATTGGATATCCGACACCAGTTTCGACGCGGCATGAATAGTGTCATGCCCCGCTCTGAAACCGAATTGGTTATCCGGAATTATATGTTTGTCCTCTGTCCAGTTGATCAGAGCTCTGTTTACCACCTTCTCGAATACCTTGCTGATGTTCGGAAGGAGACTAACTGACCGGAGGTTACACGGATTCGAAGAATCTTTTCCTCGCTTGGATATGGGTTGTACAATCGCAGTTTTCCAATGCTCCGGATAATGTGCATTATTCAGAGCATTGTTTAAACGGATTGTGTACATAGTGACCACTTCCAGAGGAAGATGTCTTAGCACAATGTTGGAGATCCCGTCGATTCCAACCGACTTTTTCTTCTTTATTGATGCGAAGACCGCTTGAAGATCTGCCTTCGAAATGAACGGGGGATGCACCCCTTCGTCGGCGATGACATTGTCTGCCATGTTTTCGTCATTGAACTGGACAAAGCCGTTGTTCTCAGATCGCCATTGCTGCAGCTCTTCTCGAAGTTGAGAGTTGCTAGCTTGCACGCTGTTTTCCAGGTCGTGGTTCGGGCGAACACTTTCGTTCACCTTGTACACTTCCTGGAAAACTGCGCCTAGTACTTCAACTTTTTCCTGCGGCTCTTCGACCACAAAGAAGTCATCGTCGAGTACGGCGTTATTGGAGTCAAGACTACCTGCTGTATTCAGTATTCGTTCGTTGTCTGTCGTCCTGGGAAGCTTAAGACACGGAAGATCACTATTTTTCTTTCGGAAGAATTTGTTAATTTGTGGAAACATACTCGGGTTGTTAGATTTAACGGCCCGAATCTTAGTGTTCCAGTACGTGTTCACAGAGACTCTGTAATTCTGCACAATTAACGTTTGTACATTCTTAATAAGCGATTTCAGTGTCCTAACTTCCTCGCTACGTCTGTCAGTAAACCGCCTGTACAAGGTTTTTAATCTTGACAGGAGTCTACTTTTTTGTTGGTGTAGTGCGTCAATTGTCGCATTGCGGTACAAGTTTTCGTTGTTAGCTCGTGTATACCGTGGTATCGCATGGTCCATAGTTCGTTTTATTGTCTCGTCCAATTGAATTAGATACATGTCAATCTCTTCGTTTGACAGGTTTCTATTGGACGGAATGTGGAGCGCATTCGAAGAGAGTGCTCTAGTCATTTGTCGGGAGAAGCGTGGCCAACGCGCCCTACTGTAGTTGTAGGTATGCGTTTGGACAAACTCTCCTAATTCCGCAATGTCGTTGGGGATCTTAAATTCGGCACTAAGTCCGCAATGGTCACTGAGATACACGAAAGTGTTCAAACAGTTCACCGTTTGTGAATTTGTGTCAGTCAGCTGCAGTCTTGCGTCAAACAGCAGGAGATCCAAGAACGATCCGCTCCTGGGAAAGGACGCGATCTCGGTAGCTTTTAGATCGAGTCTGTACTCGACACTGTGCAAGCAGAACCAGCTGTAGAGCTGGTCCCCTCTGTTATTGGAAACCATGTTTCCAAAATAACCGTGGCGGGCATTAAAGTCCCCGGCCAAAATGAAATAGTTCTCCTCCGAGTCCAGACCTAGACATCGAAAGAGTGAATCGAGCTCTGATATGGTTGTACTGGAACTGAGGGAGCCGGAGGAGTACGCCGACACCGCATACAGCTTCTTTCCACTGCGGAGAGAAATGCACACGATGCAGCCTCCAACACCTGAAACCGTCGTACTTCACTGCTATACACTACTTTGTGTTTAATATTATTTTTTTATGAAGATCGCGACACCGCCTCCGCCACTGGAGTTGGGCCGGTCTCTTCTAATAATATTATACTTGCTGTGCCCCAAAATGCCTCTCTGGGTTAGCTTGGTTTCGCTAATCAGACATAGCTCTGGGCTTTGGTCATCCAACAATCTATAGAGTTCGTTTTTTCGGGGGATCCCTGTCAATGAATTTACATTCACTGCAAGGATCTTAAAAGTGCTCTCCGTCTGCGCAGCCATTAGGACTGGTGACGTGGTGGGTTCTGCAGGAGCGCCAGAATTTTGGCAACCTGCTGTTCTAACGAGTCCATACGCCTTTCAATGGAAGATTTCCAATCAGGCGTTGGACCGTGTGCTCTTGGCACTGAGGTTTGCGGCGCTACCTTTGGTAGTTGCTGCTTTTCCGTCCTCCCCATGACGGACGCCATTTGGGTCTAAGTCACTCCAGGAGTGACGGGTATGGCTGCCCCGAGTGGATTTTTCACTGGGGGCTGCTTCTGCAGAACCGGTTTTGTTTTCCGCTCCTGGAACTTAGAGCAACCCCGATAGTTGGCGGTGTGCCCAGCGTTCCCGCAGAGTGCGCACTTGAGCTGACTTCTGTCAGCTGCTCCCTCTTGCCCCAGAGGACAATTCTCAGAAATGTGGTTTCCGCTGCACTTCACGCATCGAGTCTGCATTTGGCAGTTCGACGCGGCGTGCCCGAACCTTTGGCAACGAAAGCATTGGACAATGCCGTCGCGCCTTCTAATGTTGTCCCACTCGCATTTGTGGTAATCTAAGAACTTTATTTTCTTCAGATTATCCACTTTGCTTGTGGGTGTGACATGAACAATATAGAAGGGTAATTTCCTCCCCTCTCTCTTTGCCTTTACCGTGGAGAAAGGCTTAACTCCGACGAACTCGATTCCCTCACACACTTGCTCACGGAGCATTTGGAGGACCTGCTCCGCTTCTAGCGGACAGGTGAGCTTTAAGAGCCGCGATTGGCATTTTTCGCCTTTTGGCGTGAAAGAGAACAACTCAAGCGTCGATCTCTTTAATAATGCTTTTACAGCATTGTGGTCTTCCACTGTCTTGCAGTGGATTGAATGTTTTTCATAACCTTTATTCCTAGTAATAAAAAAATTACCTGCCCCTATGGCCTCCTTGCACATCTTGGCAGTTTGTTCAATATCCGCCTTGTATATGTTGATAGGCGGCACCTTTTCTTTTTTCTGCTGCTGTTGTGTTGATTGTGGCTGTCGCTGTTGAGTTGCTGGCTGTTTTTTTGTTGCTGACTGCATCTGTGTTGCTGGCGGCCTTTGATGCTGAGTTGCTGGCAGCTCTTTTGGTTGTGTTGCTGGCTTATGCACTTTTACTGGCCGCTTTTGCTGTTGCGTAGTCGGCCGCTGTTCTTGCTGTGTTGCTTGACGCTGTTGCTGGACATTTGATGGGGGTTGTTGTTGTTCTGCAGCACTATTTTGCTGCTTCGATTTGGATTGGAGCTTCATAGAAGCTTCCTTTTCTTGCTGTTGCTGCAGATCCATCATTCTTCTCGCAACAGTTTTCGCTTTCAGCTCTCTGATCTCATGCACGAGCCGCTGAATTCCCTCTTGCATCTGATCTCTCTCTGTTTCTTTTAAGCGCAGTACACGCTCAACTTCATCTTCGGTGTCACTGTCCAGCGAATCGAAGCTGTTACTGCTGACAGTAAACAGACCTTCCCCTCCATCAGACACGTACTGCACCTCTTCCTCTTCTACCGCGGCTGCGCTGGTACCCGCTGCAGTCGCATCACTCTGCTCTACCGTGTTTATGATACGGCGTTTTCCGCTTTTAGGAGTGATAGATTTTCTCCTCCTCTTGACTGTGCCTTCCTGAAGCACTGTTGTCTGGTGGCTTGACTGCGCCACCGGTTGTTTCGGGTCATCGTCCCCTTCAATGAGCGCGGACCGCTCGTCGTCTTCCATTTCACTCATTTAATTAGTGAAACAGGAAAAAAAATTAAAGTTTTTTGGTTTGTCCCCAGTCGGGATAGAACCAAGCACCCTTGGTGCCAAGAGCAGTGACTCTACCCAGTCAGCCAATTGCTTGTTAAATTAATGGGTTGTAAGTGTGCCACTTCAACACTTTATACTGAATCACTTTTTTATTTAGTTAAAGCCGATACTCTCTGGAACTATAACCGCACTGCTCAGAGGTCGGTGATCGACTGCCATTCATCTTACTTCATGTTGATGTGCTTTCGAACCATCCTAATAACACTAAAAGGAATTTTTTCTCATAACTTACAGAAACTGCTGCAGGGACAAGGTTATTGAGAAGCATCATTCATTCTCGTCGCCGCCACCTCTGCTCATAAGGCTGTTTGTCCATTTTCATGTACCTGTGATGTCAAGTACTCCGACTACCATCCTAAGCAACTTTTTATCGCATTGAGCCAAGGCACTCAAGTTACCTCACAGGTGTTTAGAGTGTTCCACCATGTACTAGCTTAACTTACGATTGTGTCATCAGCTTTTTCTTGCCACTGAACTCACCACACAGTCACACTCCGCTAGGTAAATACTTATACATCATTGATATAAGTAATCGTTCCTTAAGCACAATCGAATTCTTATGTTATTTGGAAGCACAACCCACAGTCATAAGAAGTAAATTCATTGCAATGTTAAACGTTTATTGAATCACCACCACCAAAAACATCCCAAGCAAATAACTATGAAAAACTTATTACTTTAAACTCTCCGGTCATGCCACCAACCATTGTGTTGCCCTTATAATATGTTATTTCATACGCATACCTTCCCTGATCGAGCTTAGATTCGAATATCAACTCATCAAAGCTCTCTACCTCGCGAACTTGGAAATCAGCCTGCGGGGAATTGAAATGCATCAACCAGCTGCCTATGTGATAAATGCGTACAACTTACTGGCTCCCAGTTGCATATGTTGTTGTCCGGTGTACCGGCACGATCACCAAAAATTGGCAATAGGTATGTCTTATAGATGTCCGCTGAAAAGTCACAAGCATTCGCGTTACCCTCAGCAACAGTTTCCAGGTTTTTCCTGTTTTTGATATCGTAGTGGACCTACGGAGTTCAAGTGATTACTAAATAAATGAAATTGGTAAATGTCATTCGCAGCACTCTTACTGTTATTGAGCTGTCAAGCTTTTCTTTAAGATTAAAATCGCCAACGAGATAATGAAATGTTCGATCTTCTGATCTCTCCGATTCAATATAAAGTCCAGAGAAGTCGATAATTGTGTCAGCAGATTCGTCATCGGGTTCAAAGCCTTCAAAGTCAAAAATGCTGTGATGCGAGTCATCGTCCTGCAATAATTCTATTAGATTCTACTCGGGATTTATGTTTGAGAGGATCTTACCGCAAACACGGAGATGCACACTGCACAGAGAACAATCAATACGAACAGTTTACACATGGTGGCTGGTAACTGACTTGTCCATGAGTGAGTCTACTATTTTTATAGGACCGATTCAAGGTCGCCTCCACTATGGTATATAAAATAATTATTTTAAATTGTATAAGATAATAGTAATTACGTGCAAAGTATCGGGTTTTATCGTATGTTCCATTAACACCTTCCCTGCCAAGCTGTTTTTCACTAGGTGTCATTTCTACGCCGCGTGTACCGAAAACAGTACACGGTAAGCGCTTTAATAATTTTGTATAAATTCTTATTTTTTTTTGTTTTTGAGAGAATTTATATTATTTTCGAGATTATTAATATTAAAACAAAAAAAAAACACGTTGGCGTAGAAATGAAGCTAAGCGTGTACTGTTTTCGGTACACGCGGCAGGGAACGTGTCAAAAAAGTAAGCAATTGTTGTTAAAATGAACACAATTTGTTAGTGGCATATTCGTGACATTAATTGGCCATCCTGAATGTTGAGGTTCAGAGGTCAAACAAATTATTGGTTATGGCACTTTTTAGTCATTTCATGGATCACATTCGAAAAGCCACTCGTTACGTAGTCTCCGAATGGATAATTAGAGTTGGAACAGTGATTTTTTAATGGTGCTCATATCGGGAATTGAACCCAGAAACCTCATTGTAAGAGCAGGCATCTAGTGCTCTTCGATCATAAGTTATAGGCATGAATTCATCGGAGAAAAGTTTTCGCAAATGCTGCCTATCGAGTTGCGACTGGGTATGGCCCCTCCCAATCACGGTTTTGCGCACGATGGTAATGGTGTCCGGAGGCCACTCCAGCGGCTAGTGGTTGAATTCCGACTTGGTCAGGCTTTGTGTTTTGTTTTTTTTTTTCTTGTAATACCACCTTTTAACATCAGCTGATGGTCAAGATTGCGGGCAAAGTAGGGATGGACTGAGGAAGTCAGTGGTTGCAGAGCGACATTACCGGCCGGACGCTTTTTGAGACTGACTTCGACGACGTCTAGAAATGGGACAAGGGAATCGAAAAACAGTGTTCAAATTCTGCGGGATGCATCTATGCAAGGAAAGGAACATGATCAACCTTCGTGACTTCGTCCGATTGACGAGTATATTATTGGGATGTGCGGCAAAAGTTACGAATTAAAAAAAAAGAAGTACAGAATGCCGGAACTTGGACTCCATTACATATATGTATGGTAATAAGTGTTTTACGTGATCTCCTACCTCTTCTTCTTCATCTTCTTTGATTGGCGCTACAGTCCGGGTTGGACCTGGCCCTCAACCAACACGCGTCTCCAGCCAGCTCGTTGAAATCTCCTAGAACGATCTTGGTTTCATAGCTGGGACATCGACCGTATGTTCTTTCTAGGAGATCATAGAAGTCATCCTTGCTATCTTCATCCTTCTGCCCCGTCGGGGTGTGTGCGCAAATCAGATTGATGTTCCCGAATTTAGCCTTGATGCGGATTGTTTTGAGGCGTTACCTTATGTAGCGGAAGCTTAGTACTTTCTGACTAAGTCCGCCTATAACAACAAATCCGCATCCAAATAAGCGCTGCCTACGTTCACTGTGTCGCGTGCTAAAAATGCACGCAACAAAATATTCTGTTTCGTCTACCCCAAACCGTGTTTCCCATACAAAGGTAAAGGGAAACCTCAAACACTTCGCCAACGGCTACGCTAACCTCGTTAAAAATATCTGCCCGGGAGCTTATGCGGTACGTAGGTACGCGGACCAAAGGGGTATTTATCCAGTGGCAGAGAGTGTACTGAAAATGAAAAATTTAGCGAAGGCAAACATTGATTTGCATAAGGGCCCATGGCTCTTCAAAGTTCTCCCGAGTCGCCGTCCAACTCCTAGAAGTATGCTGTTAAAGCTAAGAATGAGCCACCCATAATAGAATACCATAAAATACACAACATAATAATAATAATACAAACATACATAAATGACATAAAACCACCGCTTGTACGTGTGAATGTGGGAGGGGAGAGAGTGGCATCGAGGGAGGCTCCCAGTGCATTGGATGTGATTCCCTATACACTGGTAGCCGATCAACGGAACAGCAGATCGACGGAGCCGGCACACACACCAGTGTACAAAAACACACCGCTCCACAAGAGACTGGACAGCGGAAGGGTTACCGCGATTGAGCGGAAAATGCACCAGTATGCAAATACACCGACGAGCAAACACGCACCCGCTCCACAAGAACTGGACAGCGGATGGGTTACTGCGATCAAGGGGTATGCAGCTGAGTGCGAGTATAAATGACCAATGGGAGTGCAAATACCAAATGCAGAACAAAGGCTGGATGCGTGCCGTTGCCGGGTCCGACGATCACCGTGGGAGAGAGAGTGGGACGCACGATCCAGTGGTGTGATCGAGGTGCGTCGTGTGCGTGTGGAATGTGTGTTTTGGCAAGGTATGCAAATTAAAAAACAACACGTTTTGAGTTTTTTTTCTCGGTTGATTTGTTTCGAGTAGCGGAATGCGTCCGCTCTCGTTCAACTTTATTTTCAAACTGATTTCTAAATACATTTTCTAGTCTATGGATGAAACACATTCATCCGTTCTTACATTATCTTATTTGCTTATCTTATTTTCTAGGGATGAAAGGATATCTTAAAGTAACATGACGCTTCATGTGGTCAAACATTCTTATTTTTGTGTGTTCGAAGAATTCACACCAAATTCCTTCTTATCTACACACATGGTGAAAATGCATCTAAAGATAACATGACGCTGGATGAGGGTCATGTAATATTGACATTTATATGTTTTTTCTAAAATATGATAGCAAGGCAATTCTTGCTGTTCTTTAATTTTAACTGAGAGATAAGCCGTGATAAATTGATACTTTAACTCCCCCCTATCTTTAAAAATGACGTCCCGGCATTGACGTTCTCTGTATTTAATTATTTAGATATCCTTTCATTTTAACTAAATTAACTATAATTGTCTCTAATTTGCAATAATTTTAATATTTATTATAAATTTCACATTTTTAATTTCAATTTTAATTTCTCAATTATTTCATCCATTAATAAATTTCAGAATTACAAATTTCAATTTTTTTTTTTAAATATCAAGTTCGAATATTATCTTTATATATTTCTTTATCTCTTTTCAATATTCTAAATTTTGTCCCTATACCTTCTTTTATTATTTGTTTTTTATAATTTGAATTCATTTTTGTTCTTTCAACTTTTATTTGTTCATTGTTCATTTCTTTTATATTTGTTTTTACAGTATTTTTTTTAATCTTATTATTAGTTTTATATAACTTCGTATGTGCGTTTTTTCTTTTTTTTCTTTGTGGCATTGTATGATGTTTTTCATTATATTTCCTTTTAGATTTAGGTAAATACTCTAAATTAAACTCTTGTAAATGAATTTCATTTTCTTTGTATTTTCGTTTCTTAATATTTAAATTATCTCTTATTATATGTTTTCCTAACATGGCATCAGACGACTTAGTACACAAGTTAGGAATGTGATTATTTTTTGTTTTATTATTATTTCCTTGTTCAAGGATATTTGTTAGATCTTCGCTTTCGCATACATATTCTTTTCTTGGTTCGCATAAATAAATATTTTCTGTGGTGTTATCGTACGTCAAAGTTTGGTTTTTTAAATCTAAGACAACGTTAGCTGCCTTAAGCAAATTAAAACCAACAAGAAGATCCGATTCCAAGCCTTCTAATTCATAAAATATTTCCTTTTTTCCAAATATTTCGAATTCGTAATAGTGAGTTATAAAAATGTAACTATTTATCGTTCTAACTCTTTTTATAATTGGTAATTCCAATCTATTTGCCAATATATTCGGCTTACAGTAGCAACTTGTGGCTCCTGTATCAATTAAAATTTTGATGTGGGTTCCAGTTAAATTACTGGGTCGATAAATGAAAGGCAAGTTCATCCTTTCTTTATAAAACGAATTTTCATTTATATTGTTTATTCTAAAGCTTTTTTGTTGCGGTTGACCGCTTTTTCCCGAAGCAATAAATGTTCGTTTTTCAGTGGGCCTAACAAAATTATTTTGGTTTTGTCTTTGTGGAATTTCATTATGTAAAAAGTTTGATCCACCAGAATTATAATTTGGACGTGGATTATAAGAAACTAGTTGATTACTGTATGGTTGAAGATATTGGTTTCTATCATTATCGCTAAATGATGACTGTGTTGATATATCTACATCCATTGGCTGTTGTCTAGCTTCAAAATGCATATTATTATTTCTTGGAGGAAACCTTAATATATTCTGCCTTTGGTCTCGTATACCTTGAGTTCGTGAAAACTGAAAAGCAAAATTTGCTCTCAAATTGTTAGCTTCTAACTCTTGTGCCTTTGCCAACGCGTTTGTCAAATCTTCAGGGCATAACGAGAATAATACGTTAGAAAGTGGTGCATTCAAACCTGTAATAAATACTCGTAGAGCATTCTGTCGGTTTCTATAGTTAAGCTCTTGCGTTAATGGTGCGGAATTACCATACGTCATAATTGTCTTATTCACAATTAATGTCAGCTTTTTATTAACTTCGTTATAGAAGTCGGTCAGAGTTAAATTCCCCTGACGAAGTATGCTCAACTCTTGTTCGAGTATATGTACTGGACGCTTATCCGCATAAGCAAAGTCCAACCTACTAATTATGGCATCTATGTTTAAAACCGTACCGTGGTTAGTCAACGTATCATTTGCCTCTCCCGTTATTTTATTTCGCAATATTGTTAAGGCTGCGAAATATCTTCTGCTACCTCTTTGGTATAATGCTAAAGAGTAGCTGGCTGCCTCACGCCAACTCACGTAGCTAGTATTTCTACCAGAAAATTCTGGTAATGAGCGAATCACTTCTAAGGATTCGTCACAATTTACACTAGGTTCAATCCTCTGAGTTTGATACTCAGTCACTGAACTACTCGCGGTTAACACGCTTAAACTTTTTTTTAAGCTTTCGATTTCATATTTTAGGCTCGCATTATTAGAAGCAATAAGCGTAGCTACTACTTCTGCTGTCAACTTGTCCTGAGCCATATTTCTCTTATGTAATTTATAAAATTTTTCTTAAATGTACTAATTATTTTTGGATTTTTCTTTTTGGTATTTTGGTTCTTATGTCTACCTTATTCGAATATTTGATACTTATGGCTGAGTAACTTACTAAACGTGGATTCTGCTTCTTCTGCTTGTTGCTGCTCGTTAGTGTTTCTCTTCATCTGCTGGTGGAGAGGTTCTGCTACCGCTACTGATGCTTCATATGTTTTTTTTTTTGTATGTTGACACTGAGGATACTCTTCTTATATTATTTGTTGTTTTTTTTTTTTTTTTTTTCACATTGGAGGTTTTTTTTTCGTATTTTCCTCCAAAGTAAAATCATATTATTTTGAAAAACACAATTTTGTATAATTATTTGTAAAATATTATAGAAGAAAGATATTATAATATCATATCTCTAATCTGTAAAATGTGCGGTAACAATACTTATGTCATCAATATTATGCGAAATAAAAGATCTATCTATCTATCTATCTATCTCTTCTTATATTATTTCTTCTTTTATTAATATTTTTCGAACTCTTGTTTTATACACTTAGTTCATATTTTTAGATTATTTTTCTCTTTTCCACTCATATTTTTTATGATTTTTTTTTTTTTTTTTCACTGTCGTGTACTTGGTCGTACTGGTTGTTTAGATAGTTTTCAATTTTATTTAATTTTTATTTTCTTTTGCTTTTATTCATTTATTTTTGTATTTTTCCTTATTCTCCGTCACTGATTTCAATGTAATGCTTAAACTATTCACTTTTATAGTTTTCGTAGTTGATTTAATTTTTCTTTGCCACTGGTTCTGTTTTATAACCTTTTTTGATTCTAATGATTCACTACTTAATAATATACTTTCACTGCACTCTACTGTTCGGTCTAATTATTTCTTAAATTTTATGGGTTATTATACTTTTCTCCCCTTTAATAATGAGGATACTTGATTTATTCGAAATTTTTGTTGAAATCACTTACTTAAAAATTTTTTTTTTTTACTTTGCTCCTCTTGAGCACTGAGGATACTTGATTATTATTTTTTTTTTGTTTACTTTTCTCCTCCTTGACACTGAGGATACTTGATAATTACTTTTTTGCATTTGGTCCCATGGAGTTACATTTATTTGTAGCTCTCCCGGAGTAACATTATTTTGTTACTCTCCTGGCAGGATCGCCAATTAAAAAACAACACGTTTTGAGTTTTTTTTCTCGGTTGATTTGTTTCGAGTAGCGGAATGCGTCCGCTCTCGTTCAACTTTATTTTCAAACTGATTTCTAAATACATTTTCTAGTCTATGGATGAAACACATTCATCCGTTCTTACATTATCTTATTTTCTAGGGATGAAAGGATATCTTAAAGTAACATGACGCTTCATGTGGTCAAACATTCTTATTTTTGTGTGTTCGAAGAATTCACACCAAATTCCTTCTTATCTACACACATGGTGAAAATGCATCTAAAGATAACATGACGCTGGATGAGGGTCATGTAATATTGACATTTATATGTTTTTTCTAAAATATGATAGCAAGGCAATTCTTGCTGTTCTTTAATTTTAACTGAGAGATAAGCCGTGATAAATTGATACTTTAACTTGCATGGTATGCAAAATATGTGTGGAGAGGTTCATGTTTTTTTTTTCATTTTAATTTCATTTTTATTTTTGAAATTCATGACAATCTTATATACTAGACAAAAATGCTTAAAACTAGTTGGACGTACAATGTTTCTATTTCTAACTTACTGGCCCTAGGCGGGCACTCTAAGCTAAACTTAATCTTAAACTATGTCTTTCGACTTAATCTATTAATATATATGGTTATAAAGAAGCTGTACAGGTTATGACTAAGAAAATTGTAAAAAACTTAATAACTGAACTTTATTTTTACTTATATAAAACTTACTACTAACTTACAAGCTACCTTAAAATACCTTAAAACTATCTTAACTAAGAAATACATACACATATATATACACGTATTTATGAAAATACACGTGTATATACATATATGTACACTATATACATTCGCATACACATCACTACACACAAGTGTATAAGTGTGTATACTTAATTTTTTTTTTTTTTTTTTTTTGTTTTTTTTTTTTTTTATGTATGTACAACTTACAAGCTACCTTAAAAACTACCCTAAGCTATGTAGGTCGGCCATAGGTGGTGCAGACCGACTGCTTCCCAATCGGGGATACGCACTGCAAATTTTTAACCCGGGTCTAAAGGGTTCGAAGAGGGAGTTCTTATACTCCTCAGCCACCACAAATTTCGATGTTGTGACGCAACATCTCTCTTATCCCGACTCGACACCGCCATACTGAAGCGGAGGAGACCATCCTCAGCTCGTTGTGCGACGGAACGGTCGTGGTTGAGTCGCCCATCCACAGTTGAACGGGCGATGTGATACAGGATCGGTACCGCATTTTCAATTTGTATCAGACCGTGCTTATCAAAATGGAGGAATGCTTCTGGGGGGACGAAGCCGTTATGGCGTACCCTTTCGTGGTACTGTGGATTGGGGTAGTAAGCCCCAGAGATCAAGTTATTAGCCGAGTTCATCGCTCTCGCAGTGTGACCTCGAATCAACTTCACCAGGAAATTGTCCACTCGTATCAGGTTGGCCCTGTTGTATAAGACCTCATTGGAGTAGAATTTTCTGTACTGGGACTCTGGTGTTCTGTAGAGGCGAAGGCAAGCCCTAAGACAAGCCCTCTCAAACATCCGAATCTTTTCCATCAAGCTTGCACTCACGTTGAACCACACGGGACAACCATAGGTGAGCATTGGCCGTATGAGGGCCATGTAGCAGATTACCTTTACTCTTGCATCGAGTTGGCTGTTGTAAAACAGTCTCTTTGTAAGAGCGAAAGCGCCTCGGGCTCTGACTAGAGCAGCATCTACATGTTTGTTAAAATATAGATACTGATCTAGCCAGATCCCCAGGTATCTGACTACAATCCTTTGCGTCAGTGGTTGCCCGTGCCGTCCTACAATAGAGAACTTTCGCCAATTCTTTTTCGTATCCGCCGAAGCTTTATACAACGGCATCCTGAACAGAATGGTTTCCGACTTCTGAGAGTTGATATTCAACTTCCAGTCATCGCAATCTCTCATGAATGAGTCGAAGTCACCCTGCGCGAGCGTAGTGATGTCCTCGATCTTTTTGCCTGATCTGTACACTATCAAGTCGTCGGCATACGCAATTGCGTGCGGAAGAGAACTTATTAGATCGCTCAAGAAAATGTTGAACAGGATCGGCGAATTAACGGCAGCCTGTTGGAGACCATTTTTAATTTCAAAAATACCTGTAGAGGTCACGTTGCCATTCTTGACTACGAACCGCCTACCGGTAAGCATGTTATACAGTAGGTACAGCAGTGGTTTACTAATGCCTAGCCGATTGAGCTTATAATAAAGACCTTCTAACCATACGGTGTCGAAGGCCTTCTCCAGGTCAATCAAGCAGGCGCCCGTACATTGTTTCTGGCTCTTATTCCATTGGATATCCGACACCAGTTTCGACGCGGCATGAATAGTGTCATGCCCCGCTCTGAAACCGAATTGGTTATCCGGAATTATATGTTTGTCCTCTGTCCAGTTGATCAGAGCTCTGTTTACCACCTTCTCGAATACCTTGCTGATGTTCGGAAGGAGACTAACTGACCGGAGGTTACACGGATTCGAAGAATCTTTTCCTCGCTTGGATATGGGTTGTACAATCGCAGTTTTCCAATGCTCCGGATAATGTGCATTATTCAGAGCATTGTTTAAACGGATTGTGTACATAGTGACCACTTCCAGAGGAAGATGTCTTAGCACAATGTTGGAGATCCCGTCGATTCCAACCGACTTTTTCTTCTTTATTGATGCGAAGACCGCTTGAAGATCTGCCTTCGAAATGAACGGGGGATGCACCCCTTCGTCGGCGATGACATTGTCTGCCATGTTTTCGTCATTGAACTGGACAAAGCCGTTGTTCTCAGATCGCCATTGCTGCAGCTCTTCTCGAAGTTGAGAGTTGCTAGCTTGCACGCTGTTTTCCAGGTCGTGGTTCGGGCGAACACTTTCGTTCACCTTGTACACTTCCTGGAAAACTGCGCCTAGTACTTCAACTTTTTCCTGCGGCTCTTCGACCACAAAGAAGTCATCGTCGAGTACGGCGTTATTGGAGTCAAGACTACCTGCTGTATTCAGTATTCGTTCGTTGTCTGTCGTCCTGGGAAGCTTAAGACACGGAAGATCACTATTTTTCTTTCGGAAGAATTTGTTAATTTGTGGAAACATACTCGGGTTGTTAGATTTAACGGCCCGAATCTTAGTGTTCCAGTACGTGTTCACAGAGACTCTGTAATTCTGCACAATTAACGTTTGTACATTCTTAATAAGCGATTTCAGTGTCCTAACTTCCTCGCTACGTCTGTCAGTAAACCGCCTGTACAAGGTTTTTAATCTTGACAGGAGTCTACTTTTTTGTTGGTGTAGTGCGTCAATTGTCGCATTGCGGTACAAGTTTTCGTTGTTAGCTCGTGTATACCGTGGTATCGCATGGTCCATAGTTCGTTTTATTGTCTCGTCCAATTGAATTAGATACATGTCAATCTCTTCGTTTGACAGGTTTCTATTGGACGGAATGTGGAGCGCATTCGAAGAGAGTGCTCTAGTCATTTGTCGGGAGAAGCGTGGCCAACGCGCCCTACTGTAGTTGTAGGTATGCGTTTGGACAAACTCTCCTAATTCCGCAATGTCGTTGGGGATCTTAAATTCGGCACTAAGTCCGCAATGGTCACTGAGATACACGAAAGTGTTCAAACAGTTCACCGTTTGTGAATTTGTGTCAGTCAGCTGCAGTCTTGCGTCAAACAGCAGGAGATCCAAGAACGATCCGCTCCTGGGAAAGGACGCGATCTCGGTAGCTTTTAGATCGAGTCTGTACTCGACACTGTGCAAGCAGAACCAGCTGTAGAGCTGGTCCCCTCTGTTATTGGAAACCATGTTTCCAAAATAACCGTGGCGGGCATTAAAGTCCCCGGCCAAAATGAAATAGTTCTCCTCCGAGTCCAGACTTAGACATCGAAAGAGTGAATCGAGCTCTGATATGGTTGTACTGGAACTGAGGGAGCCGGAGGAGTACGCCGACACCGCATACAGCTTCTTTCCACTGCGGAGAGAAATGCACACGATGCAGGCCTCCAACACCTGAAACCGTCGTACTTCACTGCTATACACTACTTTGTGTTTAATATTATTTTTTATGAAGATCGCGACACCGCCTCCGCCACTGGAGTTGGGCCGGTCTCTTCTAATAATATTATACTTGCTGTGCCCCAAAATGCCTCTCTGGGTTAGCTTGGTTTCGCTAATCAGACATAGCTCTGGGCTTTGGTCATCCAACAATCTATAGAGTTCGTTTTTTCGGGGGATCCCTGTCAATGAATTTACATTCACTGCAAGGATCTTAAAAGTGCTCTCCGTCTGCGCAGCCATTAGGACTGGTGACGTGGTGGGTTCTGCAGGAGCGCCAGAATTTTGGCAACCTGCTGCTCTAACGAGTCCATACGCCTTTCAATGGAGGCTTTCCAATCAGGCGTTGGACCGTGTGCTCTTGGCACTGAGGCTTGCGGCGCTACCTTTGGTAGTTGCTGCTTTTCCGTCCTCCCCATGACGGACGCCATTTGGGCGTAAGTCACTCCAGGAGTGACGGGTATGGCTGCCCCGAGTGGATTTTTCACTGGGGGCTGCTTCTGCAGAACCGCTTTTGCTTTCCGCTCCTGGAACTTAGGGCAACCCCGATAATTGGCGGTGTGCCCAGCGTTCCCGCAGAGTGCGCACTTTAGCTGACTTTTGTCAGCTGCTCCCTCTTGCCCCAGCGGGCAATCCTCTGCCTTGTGGTTCTTGCTGCACTTCACGCATCGGTGCTGCATTTGGCAGTTCGACGCGACGTGTCCAATCCTTTGGCAGCGAGCGCATTGAATAATGCCATCGCGCCTTCTTATACTTTCCCATACGCAATCGTAATCGGCTAATGTAGCAATATCATTTAGCCGATCTCGCTTGCTGCTGGGTGACAGCTGTACAATGAAGAACGGTAATTTCCGTCCCTCTCTTTTTGCCTTGGCTGTGGTGAAGGGCTTGACCCCGACGAACTCGAAACCGTCACACACTTGCTCTTTGAGCAGTTGGAGGAACTCGGCTGCTTCAAGCGGTGCGGCGAGCTTTAACAACACTGACTGGGGCTTTTCTCCTTTTGGAGTAAAGGAGAAGAACTCCGTCGTCGAACGCTTTAGACACGTCTTCAGCGTTTTGTGCTGCTCTACTGTCTTGCAGCTGATTGAGTATTTGTCGTACCCTTTATTTTTTTTAATGACAAAATTTCCACTACCTATGGCCGCTCTACATACCTGAGCAGTTTGAATGACGTCCACCCTGTGAAGATTTATCGGGGGCACTTTTTCCTTCTTCTTCCGTTGGTCTTCTGGCTGCTGCTGTTGCTGTTGTTGCTGCTGCGTGGGCTGTTGTTGTTGTGCTGCTTTCTGTAGCTGCTTCTTTGACTGTTGTTGTTGTTTCTGCTGCTGCTGTTGAGCTGCTGTCTGTGGTTGCTGCTTCTTTTGTGTTTGTGCAGTTGGCTGTTGTTGTTGCTGCGTCTGCTTTTGTCGCTGACTAGATTCGGGCAACTGTTGTAGTTGTTGCCCGACTTGGCGTATGCGATCTTCTTCCTCCTTTTTTCTCCTTGCGAGATTACTTGCTTTCAGTTTGCGGATCTCATGAAGCAATTTTTCTTTTTCCGCGTTGAGGTCAGCGACCTTCGCCTCTTTGCGTCTGATGATCGCCTCTACTTCGTCTTCAGTGTCGGAGGGAACCGATTCAAAGCTGATGCTGCTTATCGCGAATCGCCCTTCCCTCCCATCTGACACATATGAGTATGCATCGTCTTCTGTAGACGATGCACCCCCTTCATCTACCCCTCTGTGGGGTGACGCACTGGTAATGCGTCGCTTGGAACTGGTGGAGGTCTGTTTTTTCCTCCTCCTCTTCCCAGTGCCTTCTTCTGGCACCGTTGGTTGCTGGCGTGATGTACCAGGCACCGGTTCCTGGTTTTCACAGTCCGCTTCTAGGCGAGCGGACTGCCCGTTCTCCTCCATGCTTGCACTCAATCACCTTACTGGTGCAATTGATGGACCAAATGGAAAAAAAAAACACAATATTTAAGTATGCTCGCACTGGGTTTCGAACCCAGCACCTGCTGTCTCTCGGTTTTGAGTTCTGCTGACTCGGCTGCGCGCTTCTTGCGGATCCTCGTATCGTTTGCACTATTTCAGTTATACTATTGTGGAGATATCACTTTGCGAAATCGAAACACTTGTGCACTGTTCAACGGTCTGTGAACGACTGATGTGTGGAGAGGTGAATGATGGAATGTGCGGAATGCGTGTGAGTACACAAGCGTGGGAAGATGGCATTCATTCTTAGCTTGACCGTGTAAGGGACACCAGCTCCCAGAAGTTTGTTCGCGTGTTGAAGAAAAATATTTTTTTGGAAAAAAAAAAAGGAAACAACAAAGAGAAAAAAAAGGAAAAAGCACAAACAGAGGAAGGAAGGACCAAAAAAAAGGAAAGGAGGAAGAAGAAAAAAGAAAAACCAGGAAGAAAAGGAGACGGAGGGAAGACGAGGACAAGGAGAACGGAGAAGACAACGGGGACAACGGGAACAACAAACACAGGAAAAACGGATAAGTACCCCTTTGTGGGATTTTTTGTTGAATTTTGGTAGTAGTTTTTTTGAGAAAAATAAAGTGGCGATTGGGGAGACTCCAAGGGAGCCCCAATCGAGAGGAAAAAAAAATTAAGAAGTGCGTAGTGCCCAGAAAGGGGACAAAGGAATCGCGTAAGGTCCCGTACCGTCGTACAGTATTCAGGGGGGGATAAAACCACCCATCGGTTGGCGACACAAAGGTCGCTTCGCGGTTTTAGTTGGCCCGTAATTTCGGTACCAAGCCGGTACCACGCGAACCGTGTTGGCGGAGTATTCGGGGTCGCCCGGTACCCGTTACCCTCGTGTGTGTGTGTGTCAGTGTTGTCCATCTGTGTGGGGACAGTTGGCCACCGAGCCCAAGCACGGTTGCTGGGTGAAAGTCGCTCGTAAGAGTAGACGTGTGGGCGGAGGTTCTTCGGAGCCGACGCCAATATAGGTTTTCCCCTACATTTTAGGGCGAAGCAGATATATATATACCGGGCGGGGTATATATATATATAGTCCTAAAAATTTATAGTATCTGGGTTTCGTCGTTCCCGACGAAAGACGACGTGGCGCCCACTTCCTTCGGGAAGAGCGGAAGTTTTTGTACAGTTGAGTGGTGAAACCCACCCCAGCTGAGTCGGCCGGTCGGTAGGTATATAAAGGACCACCCATTGTCGCCAGGGGGCGCGACATTTTTGGCGCCCAACGTGGGGCAGATTTTGCAGAATTCTGGGAGAATTTTGGCAAGTTTTTTGTTCTTAGAAGAGGTGTCGGCAAATTATTTTCCAAGATTTCGTTTTTTTTTTGAGTGTGCGGGACCACTTGGTCAAGTTTTTTTTATACTTTTTTATTCGTACGGGACCTTCTTTTTTTATTTACATATTTTTTTCCTTTTTATTTTGTTTTATTTTTTTTTTGGTGACGGGTTGTAATTTTTTTATTTCCTTATAAATAATTTTATTTAAAATTTTTTTTTCAGTTTTATACATTTTTTTTTTCAACGATTTTTTTTGTATACTCTTTTATACCTTGTTACTTTTATATGCATTTACTTTTTTATTGTTTTTATACTTTTTATATTGGGGATTGTTTTGTTTTTTATATACATCATATCTGGGGAGAATTGTTCTCTCATTAAACTTTTGAATTTTTGAGTTTCGGAGAAGTTTTGTTGTGAACTCTTTTCGCTATTTTTTTCTTGAGTTCCCTATATAAAAATAATAATAAATACTCTCTTGCGTTGATTTAAATTTTGGTTTTGGATGGTTTTTTTTTTTTTTTTTTTACATCGTATATATATTTTTTTGTATACCTTTTTGTTTTATATATACATACATTTTTTATTTTCGGGCTGGGGATTTTTGTTTTTTTTGAGTTTTGGAGTTTGGTTCTATTTTCTCTTTGCTTATCTTGGAAGAGATTCTTTTTATTTCATCTTTTGAGTTTGTCTCAGACGATCTAGTGGGTTTGGGTTTTCGCTTATTTTTAATTTTTGGAGTGGAGTTGTTTTCATCTTGACAAGTTCCTCTTTTTGAAAAGTTTCGGGTTGTTTCCTCTGGGTTAAGTTTAACATTTTAAGAGATGGAGATAAATAGGCTCTCTCAGGAGGAATTGGCCTATGAGGTCGTGTGCCGAGGGTTGAAGCCGGGTACAGTGGAAGTTATGAGGAAGTCGCTTAGGGCAGCGAGGCTGATGGAGCGGCGGGGGTCACTCGAAGCTGTCGAGTACCCTTTCAAATTTGTAGAGGATCGCGAGGCGGTCGAGTCGAAGATTGAGGAAATAGATGAGCTCTTGGAGAGTCCTCCACCGCGGGGCTCCTCGGAGTTCAAGAAAGCTCAATCGAAAATAGAGTGGGCAATGGCCAGACTTGGTAGGTCGCAACCCGTGTCAGAGGAAGATGGTGAAAAGAAGAAACAGCTAAAAACAGAGCTGGTGATATTGTTGGCTACCCTCGAGGGTGACGAGGCCCTCGAGGAAGAAGAAAAGGGGAACGTTGCCTTAGTGGAAGGTAACATGGTGGAAGGGCACGCCGCAGCGGCGACGGCTTCTACAGCGGTCGCGGGCGGTGCTGCCGACAAAGTTCTATCTGCGGTGCCGGAAAAGGTGGAGAACCTTTCCAAATGGGGACTGAGTTTCTCCGGTGAGCGTTGTGGGTCTTCCGTTAACTCCTTCCTAGAACGTGTGGAAGAGTTACGTGAAGCCAGAGGGGTTAGCGAGGCTTCACTCTTTAGGGCGGCCGTAGATCTCTTCAGTGGGAAGGCGCTTCTGTGGTATAGGGCGATAAGGCGTACTGTATGGTCGTGGTCAGAGTTGGTGAGGGAACTTAAGTTGGAGTTCCTCCCTCCCAACTATGATGATTTATTATTGGAAGAGATCCGACGTCGTACCCAAGGAAAGGAAGATTCCATAGGGGACTATGTGGCGATCATGAACAATATGTTCGGTCGTCTCACAGAACCCCTATCGGAACGCCGTAAGTTGAGTTTGGTGCAGCGGAATTTGGCTCCGTTCTATCAAACACAACTGGGTCTGGCAGAACCGAAAACCATCGCGGACCTCGTGGGACTGGGTAGGAAATTGGAGATGGTGAGAGCCAACGTGGAAACGTTCACTCCACCCCCAACCACCAGATCAAAAAATCTGCTGGAACCCGACTTGGCGTATGTGACCGTAGAGGAGCCAATTGTAGCGGCCACACGGACGGACCCACCACCAAAGGCGCGACGAGAGGTCCCACCGCCTACACCGAAAACAACACCACCAGAGGGGCGCCGAGAGAGGTCACCACCGAGGGTGCAAAGGGAGGCACCGCCACAGAGAGGAGCGCTACCCCCAATTGCGTGGAGAGAGGAACGTCTCCAGAGAGATATTCCACCATCAAGAGAGTGGAGAGCAACATCATCGAACGCGACACGGTGAGGGTCGCCGCAACAACAAACTCGTTGCTTCAATTGCAATGGGGTCGGTCACTTCTCGAGAACTTGTACAGTTCCGAGAAGGTGTTTCGGGTGCGGGCAGCCTGGGGTAATCCTGCGTGATTGCCGCAGATACTCGGGAAATGGGCAACGACCTTCCGCGGCAGCAGGGCGGGAGCGTCGGGGACATTAGGGAGGTTGCCTGCTGGCACCCAGTCGGGGAAGTCAGTTCACATAGGTTTCACGTTAGAGGTTCAGGAAGACGATGTACGCCCATATTTAGGAGTTAGTGTTTATGGGGTTAGGTTGGTAGGGCTTTTAGATTCAGGGTCATCGCGTACCATCGTCGGTAGGGAAAGTTGGGATAGGTTAGCAGGGTTAGGACTTAGATTAGCGCAGGGAAAAACGAGTAGGGTAGTTTTAGCAAACGGTGCAGGAGTAGGAGTGTTAGGGACAGTGAGCCTACCTTTTGAAGTGCGAGGAGAAGCAATCCTTTTAGACTGTCTGGTCATTCCCTCTCTGCCACAAGCCTTAATTTTGGGGGCGGACTTCCTTAGCCGAGCGAGGATAGTTTTGGATTTGGGCTCCGGCGAATGGAGCTTCAATTGCCTGCAATATCATTGTGCCCAGGGCAACAGCACACTGTACTATTGCATCTGCCTGTAGGAATGGACGGCAGTTTTTTACCAACTTGGAGTTGATTGATAGCGTTTTTCAGAGCCATTGTGGCCGCCTGGCTGTCTACGTATAAAACAATGGGTATCCCGTCTATCGGTCTGTTTTACAGTAATTGGGCTGCTTCTTGAAGAGCTATAACTTCATCCCGGAATACACTGTAGTTGTTGAAGAGCCGGATCCGCATGGATGTCTTTGGCGAGCTGGCCCTATACCCTCATCCGCTTTGCACCCGCCTGTGTATATTTCCAACATAAAGTTACCTTACTTTACATTACTTTACCCAGTCTACTCTAGTGGCAAGTATGGTTTTGTGTCTTATTCGTAGTCCAGATGTCTCTCTCTCTTTTGGGATCTTTGCGCCTTGGAGTATTTTAATATGGCCTATGTTTTTTTCAGTGATTGCAGTTAGTCTTCTCTTTGTAAGCGTAGCCCTAAATTTCCCGCAGATGACATTAAGTGGAAGGAGGTACAGAGGAGCTCTTTTGTTCTTAGAGCCCGGAAATGCATACGCATACTGAACTCTGTAATCTGCTAGACTTGGTGAGATTATGTTTAACTTTTAGTACCGTCCACCAGACTATTACGTCACACATCGCTGTAAATCATACAATTGCATTGGACAGCCAGTGTGTTGCTTTCGGTTTGATTCTCCATTCGGGTCCGTCTCATATCATTTCCTTTTCTGTAACTTATGAAACATCGTAATGATGATCGTGGTGATGACATACTCATCACCATCTCTGCGCCCGTAGTGCTCTGGCTAGTCGTAGGTTCCTACACCTAGGAGCCTACTACTTCAGCGACCGTAACAAGCTAAACAGTGGCAGCATTGAGCAGCTAAATCGCTTCACTAGAAGCACCAACTGGTTCCAGAGTTAGAAGTCAATCCGCGTGGTATCACAATGGGCCTACTCCGGCCTAAATCTGACAGCCCTCAGCAGTCAACCTAATCTAATGCTGTGACATGCAGCATGGCATGTAGAACAAAGTCAACCGCCTCTATCGCTTGGTCTGTCGTGTATATTCTCCCAACATTTGATCCAAGGCAGGCTTGCGTGTAGCTTTCAAGTTGTTTCAACCATTCCAGTGCAGTAGTGAATTGTAAACAGTACCTCCACACCTTCCAAAGGAAACGTACAAAAATGGTCAACTTGGTTGTTCATTCAATCATCACGTTCTTGACAAAATGTTTAGCTCTCTGATGTCAATCTTCAAAAGCCCACCATACTTTTATTTAGTACTAGCTGCACCCGTGGTGGAGGCGTTGTGGGTATGTGCATCCACCCCAATGCACATTAAACTCGATGTCATGGTTCGTCCACCTTTTTCAAGTAATTGACAATCCTCAAAGAGAATTTCCGTCTAGAAAAAGCTCCTCAAACATGCCCGTTCGGAGTCGGCAAGAAATGATTGGTCGCACAACACGAGTAGCAACACCCACCAACTGTAGCGGCTCACGTTCGTACGCATATTAAAGGAAATCAAAATTAAGAAAAAAAACTACAAGAAAAAAAAACGATCACTTGCATCGTTTGTTGAAATAACGATAAAACTCGAACAAAGAAGACACGGTACGTTGTGGTTCGAGTTAGTCTTATGAACCCGCGATATCGTTGTCTCCTATAAGTTTTGTCGCTCGCTTTTGGATTCTGTCTAGTAGATGCATTGTGGTCTTGGTGGCACCAGACCAGATATGAGCGTTGTACCCAAGCTACGGGCGACCATACGCCTTATAAATTAAAGCCAAATCAGACCGCGGTGAAATATTAATTGCATCGATTAAGGAAACCTAATCATTTCGTTGCATTTTTGGCAACATTGAATATGTTATCGTGCCAACTAAGTGTTGTGTTGATGTACATACGAGGACGGAAAGTTTTCCGGTTTCATCGATACAAGCGCCATTCAAAATGATGATTATCAGGGGTTCGCTTCGCAGAGAGCATTGAGTTTTGGAAGCATTGAATTCCACTCTGTTGTTCTTACCCCAGTTAATTATGCTGTCCAGATCGGAATTCAACGTGCGTGACATACGCTGCCGTTCCAATACTACGTCCGAAGGGCAGGGTCGTGCATTTTGAAACAAATATCAGCGAAGGAGTGGATTGGATTAGAAGTGGCAGACGGGAGGTCATTTATAAAAATGAGAAAGAGTGTCGGAGACAGAACAGAGCCTTGGGGAACACCGGAATTTATTTTCTGGATATCAGACTTGAACCCATCCAAAACAACTTGGATTGAACGGTTCGAATAGAGGCAGAAGCAGAGACTCATCAAAACCATAAGCTCGCATTTTAGACAACAGAGCTTGATGCCAAACTCTGTTTTAGAAGAGATGCTTTAGAAATATCAAGCACAACTATCTTGCTTTCGGCTGCATTGTGCAAAGCTTGGTTCCACTTTTCGGTGAGATAAGCTATCAAACCTGTTGCTTGTCTGAGGCTTCTCGCACCCACTACTTTTTGTTTCCTACCATGCTGATGTGTACACAAGCCTCTGGCCGACTACCGACGTGGCTGAGGACTCTATTAAAATGAACTTCTATTACCTTCTGGTCTGTGTTACAACCAACCTTCACTACACAATAACAGATAAAGTCTTCCGACGTGAACTCCACGCACCACATGGTGATCCGACATAGAATCGCCCTTGGCAACTGACGCTACTTCGGTTTATCAAAACAACTGGGCTCGAAACTCTTGACTCGAAGGACCAAAGTTATGGTATACAAAACCCTTATTCTGCCAGTTTATGGAGCCGAAAGCTGGACATTAAGCAAGACTGCAGAGCTGATTCTTGGTGGTCCCGTCTGCAAGGATGGTGAATGGAGGAGAAGACACAACCGCGAATTCTACGGACTGTACAAGGATGTGGATGTAGTCTGGAAGGCAAAAATTCGTCGACTACACTGGCTCGGCCACATCGAGCGAATGGACAACAACGCTCCAGCAAAGAGGGTCATCGAATCCGAGCATCTTGGTTCGAGAAGGTGGGGAAGACCGAACCTCTGGTACAGAGACCAAATCGTCGCGGATGTAAGACAGCTTGGCCTTTATAACTGGAAGCAGCGTGCCCAGGACCGTCGCCGATGGAAAGCAGCAATTTTTCAGGCTCAAACCCTTCATGGTTCGTCTGCCTGATAAGTAAGTAAGTATGAATAATATTATTGCTAATATTTTGACATTGGCAAGAATCAGAAAAAAAAAAACAGTTTAAGGAGGTTCCCTTGTGGCACGCCTGATGTTTGAAGAACTAACCATGAAAGATATTTATCTAAAGACACAATCAGATAAGAATTCAGAATCGGAGAATTACTTTCGAAAATTAGTGGATAGACGGAGGGCTAGCCACGTCGCACTTCGGTCCGGCTGCACCCATTGTGATGCCATTCATCTTACTTCAAGTTGATGTGCTTTCGAACCATCCTAATAACACTAAAAGGAATTTTTTCTCATAACTTGCAGAAACTGCTGCAGGGACAAAGTTATTGAGAAGCATCATTCATTCTCGTCGCCGCCACCTCTGCTCATAAGGCTGTTTGTCCATTTTCATGTACCTGTGATGTCAAGTACTCCGACTACCATCCTAAGCAACTTTTTATCGCATTGAGCCAAGGCACTCAAGTTACCTCACAGGTGTTTAGAGTGTTCCACCATGTACTAGCTTAACTTACGATTGTGTCATCAGCTTTTTCTTGCCACTGAACTCACCACACAGTCACACTCCGCTAGGTAAATACTTATACATCATTGATATAAGTAATCGTTCCTTAAGCACAATCGAATTCTTATGTTATTTGGAAGCACAACCCACAGTCATAAGAAGTAAATTCATTGCAATGTTAAACGTTTATTGAATCACCACCACCAAAAACATGCCAAAAAATAACTATGAAAAACTTATTACTTTAAACTCTCCGGTCATGCCACCAACCATTGTGTTGCCCTTATAATATGTTACTTCATACGCATACGTTCCCTGATCGAGCTTAGATTCGAATATCAAGTCATCAATGCTCTCTACCTTGTGAACTTGGAAATCAGCCTGCGGAGAATTGAAATGCATCAACCAGCTGCCTATGTGATAAATGCGTACAACTTACTGGCTCCCAGTTGCATATGTTGTTGTCTGGTGTACCGGCACGATCACCAAAAATTGGCAATAGGTATGTCTTATAGATGTCCGCTGAAAAGTCACAAGCATTCGCGTTACCCTCAGCAACAGTGTCCAGGTTTTTCCTGTTTGTGATATCGTAGTGGACCTACGGAGTTCAAGTGATTACTAAATAAATGAAATTGGTAAATGTCATACGCAGCACTCTTACTGTCATTGAGCTGTCAAGCTTTTCTTTAAGATTAAAATCGCCAGCGAGGTAATGAAATGTTCGGTCTCCTGATCTCACCGATTCAATATCAAGTCCAGAGAAGTCGATAATTGTGTCAGCAGAATCGTCATCGGGGTCAAAGTCTTCAAAGTCAAAAATGCTGTAATGCGAGTCATCGTCCTGCAATAATTCTGTTAGTTTTCTACTCGGGATTTATATTTGAGAAGATCTTACCGCGAACACGGAGATGCACACTGCACAGAGAACAATCAATACGAACAGTTTACACATGGTGGCTGGTAACTGACTTGACGATGAGTGAGTCTACTATTTTTATAGGACCGATTCAAGGTCACCACTTCTATGGTATATACAATAATTATTTAAAATTGTATAAAATAATAGTAATTACATCCAATGTATCGGGTTTTATCGTATGTTCCATTAAAAAAGTAAGCAATTGTTGTTAAAATAAACACCCTTTGTTGGTGGCATATTCGTGACATTAATTGGCCATCCTGAATGTTGAGGTTCAGAGGTCAAACAAATTATTGGTTATGGCATTTTTTAGTCATTTCATTGATCACATTCGAAAAGCCACTCGTTACGTCGTCTCCGAATGGATAATTAGAGTTGGAACAGTGCTTTTTGAATGGTGCTCATATCGGGAATTGAACCCAGAAACCTCATTGTAAGAGCAGGCATCTAGTGCTCTTCGATCATAAGTTATAGGCATGAATTCATCGGAGAAAATTGTTCCCAAATGCTGCCTATCGAGTTGCGACTGGGTATGGCCCTCCCACTCAGGGTTTTGCACACGATGGTAAGGGTGTCCGGAGGCCACTCCAGCGGCTAATGGTTGAATTCTGACTTGGTCAGGCTTTGTGTTTTTTTTTTTTTTTTTGTAATACAAGTTTTTTTTTGCAAAGTAGGGATGGACTGAGGGAGTCAGTGGTTGCAGAGCGCCATTACCGGCCGGACGCTCTTTGAGACTGACTTCGACGACGACTAGAAATGGGACAAGGGAATCGAAAAACGAAAAGAAAAACAGTGTTCAAATTCTGCGGGATGCATCTATGCAAAGAGAGGAACATAATCAACCCTCGTGACTTCGTCCGATTGACGAGTATATTATTGTGATGTGCGGCAAAAGGTACGAATTAAAAAAAAAGAAGTACAGAATGCTTGGACTCCATTACATATATGTATGGACAGGTAATAAGTGTTTTACGTGATCTCCTACCTCTTCTTTTTTTTATAATTTGCGCGTGCTCAAGGGGTTATTAATACCCTTAATTGTCCAGGTTCAAGACACAGCACGGGCCGAAGGTATAGAGGGAGAGAGAGAGAGAGGAGGTACCTGTGCACATTGGTCTTAAACATCTGCGGATTGTAATCTATTGGAAATATTGAGCTGGGAAGAGCATTCCATATTCGTGTAGTGTGGCTAAAAAACGAGTCTCTAAATTTCACTGTGCGTCCGAAAGCAGGCTCAAGGGTAAACTGATGTGCATTCCTGGCGAGACGTGTATTGCGAGTGAATTCAAGGAGAGGAGGAATGCAGTTGGCTAGCTCAATTGAGCATTGTTTGTTAAAGTAACGATAAAACACGGACAAAGAAGACACGGTTCGTCGATGTTCAAGCGAGTCTAATGAACCGGCGATATCATTGTCTCCTATAAGTTTTATCGCTCGCTTTTGGATTCTATCTAGTAGGTGCAAGGTGGTCTTCTTTATATTCTTTGATTGGCGCTACAGTCCGGGGTGGATCTGGGCCTCAACTAGCATACCTCTCCAGCCAGCACGATCTTTCGCCAGCTGCCTCCAGTTGCGCCCACCAAGTTGGTTGAGGTCCTTTTCAACTTGTGTGCGCAATCTAGTGCGAGGACGTCCTCTGTTGCGCTGTTCCAATGGCTCTGCGCCATAGAGCAGGACTGTGATGATCAGGGTTTTATACAAGTTAAATTTGGTGTTTCGAGAGATGGCTCTGTTACTCAATTGCCTCTTGAGCCCAAAGAAACAGCCATTGGCAAGAGTAATTCTGCGCTTGATCTCGGTACTGGTGTTGTTGTCCCTATTTACTCCGGAGCCCAGGCAGACGAAGTCCTTGACTACCCCAAAGTTTCTGCTGCCCAGTATGACGCTCTGTCCGAGACGTCGATGTTGTGCGTCCTTTCGTGATGACAGCATGTACTTTGTTTTGCCCTGGTTTACTGCTAGACCCATATTAGCCGCTTTCGCTTCAATACCAGCAAACGCCTCATTGACGGCTCGCTGTGTTCGTCCAATCACGTCAATGTCGTCCGCGTAAGCAAGCAGTTGAACGGACTGTTGGAAGGTCGTGCTTCGGGTGTTAACGTTTGAGTTTCGCACGATCTTCTCAAGTATGGTGTTAAGGAAGTCACATGATAGCGTGTCGCCTTGCCTTAAACCTTTTTTGACATTGAAGGTCTCGGTGAGTTCGTTACCGACCTTGATGAAGCAGCGAGAGTTCTCCATCGTCATCCTGCACAATCTGACGAGTTTGGCAGGAATGTCAACACTAGACATGGCGTTGTATAGCTCGTCTCTATGCACGCAGTCATATAGCGATAGATGGTGGGTGTAGATGTGCATCTCTTGGGTTTTTTCGTGGATCTGCCGTAATGTGAAAATTTGATCGATAGTGGACTTCCCAGGCCTGAAACGGTACAGATAGGCACCTATCATGTTGTTGTCGAATGGTTTCAGGCGTTCACACAGAACGGCAGAGCAGATCTTCTAGGCGATGTTAAGGAGACTTATCCCCCGATAGTTGGCGCAGTCAAAGGGGTCTCCTTTCTTGTGGATCGGGCAAACGATAATAAGATTCCACTCGTCGGGCATGCTTTCCTCCGACCATATTTTGCAGACGAGCTGGTGCATGCGCCCAACCAGGTCATCTCCAGCTACTATAAACAGGTCCGCTCCAGCGGCTTTCTTAGACTTTAATCTCCTTATCGTTATCTTGACTTCGTCTAGATCGGGGCTATTCTATCGTCGTGCATTGCGTGGAGTGCAACGTTCTGACTGACAATGGTACTGGTGTCCTCTTCGCCGTAAACAGTCTGCAGAAGTGATCCTCCCAGATTCTCAGTATCGACTGCGACTCTACTACTAGTTGTCTCTCTTAGTTCCGATGTTTGGATTTATACGTTGGTAAAACTTTCGCACATTATTTCTGCCGTACCACCTCTCCATTTCCTCGATCACGCGCTTTTCATGCTCCTTCCTTGTTTTTTTTGTAAGACTGTGCTCTTCACTTCTTTTAAGTTCGTAGAGTGCACGAACCGCTCTCGTCCTCTGGTGGATGGATAGAAATCCAGCATCGCCGTATATGCTGCTAGTTTCGCGTAATGCGCCTTCCGGTAGTTGTTGTCAAACCATGCGTTTTTTCTGAGTGCCGTTTTAAGACCCAACACATCAGAGGCATTTTTCCCTCATGGCATTTTGACAACGGTTCCACTGTTCGTCGATTGTTTCGCCTGGCAGGGTTGGACTCTCTGAGAGCTTAAAGGAAACTCGATCGGAAACGTTCCCAGCAGTCGATTGCGATTGTAGCTTTCCGACGTCAAACTGTTTTTTTCTGCCCATTTTAGCTGGTTGGTTTTCTTTCAAATCAATTGATGATGATGAATTAGTTTAAGTTTTTTTTGTTATATCTTGAAATAGTAGTTCGTACTAATAAGGACTGAATGAAATTTCAACAAAATCCTGTTTTTTTAATTTACATCTTTTGCCGTTACTGTTGACATATTGCAACATGTCGCTGTTGTCTGACGTCAAAAAGAACGCAACGCGCTCCAAAAAAATGACACAAGTAACACACTTGGTTCAATTGCGTTCACCTATTTTCTATCGGTTACTAAGGTGGGCACAGTTACTGCGACTGGTTGGACTGACAAGGTAAGGTGATTAAAAAAGCAGGCTTCGTTGTTTCGTCGCGATTTGACACTTTACGTCTTTCCAGGCATAAGGTTATACAAGTGGCGCCCATTATATATTACCACCCACAACTATTCCACAGCCATGTCGGTAGCCCTTGCTATCGATCTGCGTAGGAGAAAACGGCGGTATCACATACCAGAAGAGGCACTTTTGCCCTAGTTATTTCTTAGGAATTCACAATTCTCTACTCGGAAGTGTACGAATCTTTTTGAGAAAAATCAACTAAGTACAAGCATCTGAATGACTTTGATCCACCCCCAAAATCGCATCGTGGCTGTCAGTGTCACTTGCTTTACCCGTGCGCGTCTGTTAAGTCACCCCATCCAAATATACAAAAACCGGTTACACGTTCTTCACCACACGTCATTCAGATAAACAAAAACAATTCATTTCCTCCCTTCTGTCAAAGGGGTACAGTTTCAGTTGTTTCCATTTCCATTTGCAATAACACTTGTCAGTGCATATCAGTCGCACGTTTCCTCGCAACTGTCACAAAGTTGACACAGCCAGCAATACACCAAACAAACCTCAAAGCGCCTGTCCCGCGGGATATGTAACGCTTCCGCCAGTCGACGTCTCCCTGTCAATCAAGTTCGAGTTTATTTTGGAATTTCATCTCGACGCAGCGCAGCGTTTACGAAACTTCAAACACTGCTGTCAATCGTCTACACGCTGCTGTCAATAGCGCCACTGCCACCGTTGTTCAAATAAATTTCCCTCGTCACAAAGTTGCCCGCTGACAAAGCGACGCCTCCGACTTGTTTACAACGCCAAGTCCAAGTTGACTGATGCGAGAGAAACATTCTAAATGAATATATGCGAGCATGGGCAGCCGGTCAAGGTCGGCGTCCCTGCTCCTTGACTGCAGTATCTGCGGCTGCAGCCGTGCTCATAGGACCGTACTCGACCGATGAAGCGAACATAGCTTATTTTGTTCGAGTTTATCCTCAAATCCAACTGATGCCTGATTTATTGGGCCCTGAACCGAGCACACCCTTAATAGACAGAACGTGCTGTGCGGATCTCCCTTTCATCTGACCGAACATGGACTTGCAGACGTCCGCTGCAGAGGAGATAAAAACATCCCAGACACGTGTAGTACTTTTTCGGAGCGCACAGGCCGTGCCTGGATGCGTTCGCTTGGCGGAAGAAAGTGGATACGAATAGTTCAAGGAATCGATTAAGGGTGAAATTGATATCTTTTCACATGATTGCTATCGCCGATGCCGGTGCCCGTTTGCCGCTCGCTTACGATATTACATTCAATCAGGAAGTTGACACTATCGGTTTTGTGCAGAATTTAATGTCAGCGGGCAGTGGGCGGCATGGTGCGGCGCTCGGTTCCCGTGTATTTTTGTTGGCCATGACTGTGAATCTTTCGGCAGAGTCACTGGATGAACATTTCCGTTCAGAAGATGAAAGGAGAGAAACGGAAAAGTCGAATGTGTGTTTATACAAGTCATCGTTTATGGTAGGTTGTTCGGGAACATTTATCACACTGTACTGGCGCTCTGCCGGCGGATGTTTGCAGCATTGTATGGGATGAATGATGAAATGGGATTCAGGCTGTTGGATAGATGCAAATCTTTGGGTTAAGGCGGAAAAAGGCGTATTGAATCCATCTCCAGTCGGCGGTACGAGTCGCGAGCACTGTCCTCGGTCGATGGAATAGTTGAGCATAGACCTTAGGTCAATCGGAATGGACGTACGTAGATGTAAATCGACTTAAGCAATTGAGAAACATAAGTAGTGCACTGACTCACTAATCACTTCGCTTCGTTCAGTTTGGTTTAACTTTGCTCGTTCAATTGGGAAAACACAAGAAAGAAGACCCCTTTGATCATTTGAATCAACATCGCGCACAAGATACTCCCTAGTTTTGACATTCCTGCCAAGCTCGTCAGGTTGTGCAGGATGACGATGGAGAACTCTCGCTGCTCCATGAAGGTCGGTAACGAACTCACCGAGACCTTCAACGTCAAAAAAGGTTTTAGGTAAGGCGATACGCTGTCATGTGACTTCTTCAACATCATACTTGAGAAGATCGTGCGAAACTCAAACGTAGACACCCGAAGCACGATCTTCCAAAGTCCGTTTAACTGCTTGCTTTTGCGGACGACATTGACGTGATTGGACGAGCACAGTGAGCCGTCAATGAGGCGTTGCTGGTATTGAAGTGGAAGCGGATAAAATGGGTCTTGCCATAAACCAGGCCAAAAGAATGTACATGCTATCATCACAAAAGGACGCACAACATCGGCGTCTCTGACAGAACGTCATAATGGGCAGCAGAAACTTTCAGGTAGTCAAGGACTTCGTCTACATTGGCACTGGAGTTAACAGGGACAATATCACAGTTACCGAGATCAAACGCAGAATCACTCTTGCCAACCGCTGCTCCTTTGGGTTCAAGAAGTAACTGAGTAACAGACCCATCTCTCGAAACACCAAGTTGACTTCCAATAGCACTCTGATCATCCCTGTCCTGCTCTATGGTGCAGAGACATGGCCGCTATTGAAACTGGATGAGGAAGCTCTTGGAAAAGAAAAAAGTTCTGCCTTTGATCCTATTTGCGTTGACGGCGTCTGCAGAGGAAGAATCAAACACGAATTGTGTGGTCTGTACAGAGGCATGAACCTAGTTAAGCGAAGAATAGGTCATGTATAGCGGATGGACGCCCCAGTTGCGGCCCGAAGAGTCTTCGATTCCGAGCCATAACAGAGTATCTCCTCGAACAAGATGGTGCACAAGTGGAGAAGAACCTCAACCAATTTGGTGTGCGAAATTGGAGGCAACTGGCGAAAGATCGGCTGGACAGGTTTGTTGGTTGATACACAGCTCCTCCCGGTCTGTTGCGCCAAACAAAGAAAAATAAGAAGAAGCATTCGGAACGATACCTGTACTTTTCTCCATTTATTTGACAACCATTGTGAGTTCTTGATATATGTCAAATACGCTTATGGGAGACACCAATTGGCGCTTGCAACAAATTGGCTTAGTTGTCCTATGTTAAGTCCGCTAAGTTTATTCAAAAAGTGGGTACCTTGATGAGAGTGTCTACGGATAGTCAACGCAGTGCACTAGCAGAGGAGATGAAGTGTACTCTCTACTTCCTCTTCATTCATGCAGGACCGACGTCAGTCCTGAAGATCGAGCGGTGGCCATGACACATTTTTCTTTACGGTACGTGGTGTTTTCTGCCATTTTTTTTAATTGTATGATTTTTTAGACCCATAAATCGGTCTTACGAGATCCACTGAGGAAGGATCTCCTCCTGATGTGAGAAGATAGGTTGTAGTACAAGCTGATTAGCTTTATTACTGTCCACATGTCGTAGTGTCCAGACATTCACATGGGATGCATATTGGAATTGGCAGTTATCTCGTTAAGCAATACACGACATTTAAAGAACGGTTTTAAACGAAAATTAAATTGTCTAGGGTCCTGATGGCGCCTGGCTTACGGCGCTCTCATATAGCACTAGATTATTATCTTTATCTTAGTGCCACAGAGCCACTAGAGTAGTTGGACACGCGCATGAAAAGACCAACGTTAAGTTCCTTGGATGAGACACCTACACTGACCCCTTGTTCCGTCTGTGTAACATCGAAGAGAACAGTCCACGAACTGATTGTCAATTAAATGGATGGAAAGCTGGTAAAGAAATTGAGTGTCGATTCGTCCCTTTTGAGAGGGAAATTGAAAACATTGAGAATATCAGAGTCGCTAGTGCTAAGTTCTGAGTTCTACAGCCGAAATAGGTTTAGTGGGTATCTGTCGTCCAAATATGTCCAGCGGAAGCAGATAAAGAGGTTCAGTGTTGTTGGTAAAGTTCTTCTTAATGCTCCTCTGAGTTTCAATAAATGCCGATGAGTAACAGTTGACAGCTTTAGTTGAAGCTGTCTCTTTCACTGAGGCCTGTGTACATGGCCCTGCATCCTGATCCCACTAGATGGGATCACTCTCTGCTGCATTGCGGACTGGACATGAAACAGCCACTGCTCTGCTTTGAGTATTTGTGCGCACTTTGTGTTTTTAGTAGCTGACTGGATGTTTAATATGTGACTCAGTTCTACGAAGAAGTGGAACGGTCTCTTTTTGAAGAGTTTTATTTAAGCAATATTAGTATGCCTACAAGCACCAGTATGAAATGAGCGTATTGGAAATTGTTTCACCAGGTTTAAGGAGCTCGTGGTACACCACACCTTTCTGGTCCCACCAAACACACAACATTGCCTTCTTGCCGAATCGATCTGGTTCTGCAGTCGATGTTGATGGTTGTCCCGGATTAACCCATAATTTTTTCCGTTTTAAAATAAATCCATTTTTCATCGCGAGTAACAATCCGATGCAAAACAGATTTTCTTACGTGCCTTTGAAGCAAAATTTCACAAGTGTTTTTTTTCGGTTTTCCATCTGTCTTTCATTCAATTCATGTGGCACCCATTCTCCACACTTTTAGATCTTTCCCATAGCTTTTAAACGGTCAGAAATTGTTTGTTGTGCAACATTTAACATTGCTGCCATTTGCTTTTGACTCAATGTGTCATCTCCATCCAATATAGTTTGCAATTCGGCGTCTTCAAACTTTTTTGGTGGTCTTTCATGTTCTTCATTTCTCACATCAAAATCATTATTTCTGAACCGTTGAAACCATCTTTTGCATGCTGCTTCTGATAGAGCATGATCACCACATGCCTCGACAAGCATTCGATGCGACTCTGCAGCACTTTTCTTCAAACGAAAACAAAAAAATGAGTGCTTTCCGCAAATCATCATTTTCTGGTACAAAATTCGAAATTTTTAGCACGATGAAAAAATATGATTTTGTCGGTTTTATGACTTGATGTATACTAAATATTTTTCACAAAAATAAATAAGGGCTCTTTCACAACAAATGCTCCCTATCGAGACATTTTTATCCATGGCGCTACAGCCCGTTGGGGGCCCGGGTCTAGCTTCTCAGCAACCACTCGTGTTGTGCGTGCTATTGTTCGCTCATCACTGGAGGGGACCTACAGTTTTATGCCGAATCCGAACGGCTTTGTTTGAGAAGCTTTCTCTAAAGAGGAAATACTCCTTGAGCATAGTCAGTGTCTCGAAAGAGGTGTGGAGTCGTGAAAATTGTTTTCGTCGCACAGAGGAGAAATCGAACCTACGACGTCGAGGTTGGGATCGACGCACATACACACAACGTCACGGGCCACCGATGTTTTTACTTGTAATCGATATATTACTATTCCGTGGTTTGTTTCTAATGGCGTTGCTGCTCCATCACTCTCTCCTGCATTGGTAGAAGGGTATTTGAGTGATAGCCAATCACAGAGCAGATGCTGTACACTTTATTTTTGGGTCGCTGATCTGGAGTATGCTCTTCTGGTCGAATAGTGAAATTAAATAAAAAACTAATACTTTTTAATGCAAATAATGTCGAAATGTAGAGTATAAGTACCCAAGTTTTGTATTAAGCGGTTGTCATGAGTTTAATTGTTATAGTTTTTGCAGAACACTACTTTAAAAAATGTAAACAAACCACCATTTTACACGCAATTGTTGTTGTTCAACAAAAAAGTCAAATTAATGATAAACGATATTATGTGTTAAATTTCGAGCTTTTTTGAGAAATTGACTAAAACTAGCTCAGTAGAGGGATATGCAGTGGGAAATTTGCACATTCATACTTATATGTGTACATATTCTTCCAATTTAGCAGAACATACACACATTTTTCATTGAGCAATTCCATGTAAAATATCACTTTTGAGAAATTGACAACCACCTATTACAACACCGGCATACTTTTTTCCGGGTATTTCACCAACATTTATACCCGGAACTGGTAATGCAATGTATAATTTCAGAAATTAAATCTTCTACCAAATTTGAATTTTCAATACAACTTTGTTCCCGTGAATGAGGCATAAGAACGTAGCTAATCAAAACGAACACCAGAGGACGCTGACTATCGAGGTCGATTCGCCAATACAACATACCCTCGCATCTGATGGGGCTTGTGCATGGTTGCTTTGAGCACATTTTCCTTTTTGGATATCGTTGACATCTTCACAGCGAAATTGTGGTGATCAGGGATAGGATGGAAGCCAGCGAATCGTATGAAAGTCCATCAATCATGCAATTACAATTCTCTCTGAAGATGATTGCATTTGATATATGCTGCGATCCAGCACTGAAAGGCCAAACAGCAAAAAAAATCGAAATAAACTTTTGAGGTTCTACCGACCTCTGAAATATTATAGCCTCCTGTTTTTGTCTTTTGTCTTGCGGGATCCTTCGTTAAGATCCTCAAAAGAAAATATTGACGGGACACCCTATTAACGTGTTTTAAGACACCATTCAAAAAAGTACCATGATTCGCGCACGAGTGCAGGCACTCACCTGCTTGTAACCTGGAATCCTATAAGCAAGCGTCGACGAACTCCACGGAACAAAGCAGAGCACGAGGAGGACAATATATAGTTGAAATGTTGGCAGACGTGTTCTCCGACAGATTTAAACTAGCAAGTACCAGCTCTTCTTCTTCCAATGACGAGCAAATTATTCACACATTCATCTGCATTCACCGCGCAACGTAATGGCCTTAAATTTAATGCCGCAATATTGCTAATTTCACCATTTATGAGCATTTTTATTGGCACATGCCAAATATTCGCCTGCCACCGTAGGGACTTAATCTCCAGTAAGGAGACCTTGGTCATTAACGGACCATTTTATTGGCTCCCGAACCACAGCCACAAGCCACAAAATGCTCGTCAAACGCAACCTCAGAGGGAACACAAATAATAATCCATTTCGTATGCATACAACAATCAAACGGGGCAACCAAGTTCTGAATAAGCCATTTCAGATCTGCGCCAAAACATTCGCCGCTCTGGGAATGTCCATATAGCAGACGCCAGGCCGTGCCGCACCGCTCCGTGCCCTTCAAGCTTGTTTACTTAACCTAAAAGCATTCACATCAATAGCGTTGTGTGCGTGCACACTCCAGTCGTGAGTTGTGGAAGCTGCCAGAACGAATATATTACACTCGCCACTCAGGAAGTGTGTCCTGCCGTCATATTACAAACGTCCCGGTGCACGTTGGTCATTTCCACTGGAATAGCGCAAACGAGTGTTTGCTCTGTGAGGACATTTATTACACAAATGTGAACGGCATTCGTGGGCGATTGGCCACGGCACCAGTGGCAGCCGTGCCGGCAGTCGCAGCACCGACGACAGAAACACTATTTGCCAGCCGTTCCCAGAGGACATAACCATGCTCTGTTGATTGCTCTTTATCAGCTGGCGAATTTCCTTCTCAGGAAATCGAAGACGAAGATTTTGCAAAAATAATTCACTTAGGGAGCGCACTGGCGACCATTGTTCGGCAGGATTCTGAGCAAATACGGTCAAGGATGTGGGGTGTATTTGTATTTATTCAAAGGAAATCGACTTGCGAATGGATTGGTCCCCGCTGCACAAACGGCAAATTGTGTGTAGTCTTTTGTGCGGAGTGGTCTATATGTGTGTCTGGTGAATGATTGTGGCACTTTCGAGTCAATTTACCGTCATTACCTGGCAGTTTTCTTGATTGAACGGCTGGTGTAGTGGCTGTTGTTGGCTGTGAGGATAGTTATGCTGCAAGTCATTATTGTGCATGTTTGCTTATGAATTCTTGTTGCAGCGCGTGTAAATACGTATTATTGGACGGGACTTGCCAGCAGTCATAGCAGACTAGGAACAGCTTGTCCTATCTGTACTCAAATGATGCAGCAAGAGTAAACAATTAATTGACTGCTGTGACCTAGGAGCCTGTGGGCCAGAGCCAGTCCAGGACCTGCAAGACAGCCTGCTTTGAGGGCCGGCCCAAATCGATGACGTTGATCGATGTGTTTGTTCCTTCCTCTCTGACGTCCTGGTGCATCATTTTGAACTGCTAGTGATGCCATCTCCACACCATGCACCAGCCCGGAAAGTGGTGCCTTCTTCTGGCACACAGAGCTAAGCCATGTGAATTCTGCTGTCCGCCCATGGACAGTTGCCCATTAAACCAACTGACAGTTAAGATGGATGACAAAGCTTAGTGGTATGCCATACTCGGCAAAGTTCTTTCGTAGATCCGAGTTCGACGTTTTTAAGCAAACACTTAAAGCGCAGTGATTGACGGCCAATTAAAGAACTACAACACACACATGCACACTCTCGTGTTGGTTTTTTAACCGTCTACCACCATCTGTGCCTTGTCCCAATGTCATGTGCAGTGCATCTCTGCCATTCTTCATTCCAAAAGCGTTGGGTTCGCCGAATCGGAATCACTGTTTAACGTCATCCTGGCATAAGAAACAAATGATTTATGACCGCATCGACGAGCGAGATCTCCAATCAATCATGCCGCCTTCTTCCGGCATTTCTGCTGCTGACATATGAGCACTTTGCCGCCCGTCGAGATACTAACAACTTTCGTAATGTCACGGATTTTAAAAGCGTTCTCTGACGAATTGAAAGCCATATGGATTTGTCGGTGGGTTGAAAGTTGAATAACTTAAGTGATTCGTGGCGCTGCCCGGGGGCGCATTGACTTTTTACTTCTGTAGAGTACAATGGAAAGCACTTTTTGATATTCCCGGTCGACTCTTCAATGATGGACAGGTTCGCAATTTAAATGTTTATTCATCGAATATGTGGGCTTTTATGTTTGGAATATGATGTGCAAGGAATATTAAACACTGCTTCAAAAAGGGGCGACAAGGAAGACTCCTTAAGAACACTCTAACATGCATCCTTCTCCTTCTACCTATCGACCGGTCAAACCCAGAGAATCTCGGCAGTGGTCACAGTTGCACTCAGCATTCTACACTGCGAACTAACTACACCTCCACCCAAATTATGTCTCCTCCCTACTAGAGTAAGACTATGAAAGCAAGCGAATATGCTTCATCCCTGATTTGGGTTTATTCTGTTAACCTCAGCAGCCTACAATCTTCTAAATTACGGTAGTATCTTCTATGAGGAGGTGTGTCTTCAATTTACATCCCCATCCCGAGTACAAATGGAAATGCAAAGAATAGCCAACGAACTGGCCAACCAGGTCAGAATCAGAATTCTTCACTATGACGTGCCAAGCCGCAAAGTTCTTAAGTCCAATGAGCCCGTGCTGAAATTGCATTGCAAACTGAGTTGTAACCATAGTAGGTTAGATTGATGTAAAACAATATTACATGAAAATGCTGTTATCCGCTAAATATTTTGTAAGGGAGTATTAGTTCGTCGAATTTGTCGGACCTTAGAGTATTACCTCAGACTGGAACAGAGTTCCTTTTAATTAAATAAATTACAAATCCAAGTGACATAATTCTTCTTCTTCGTGCTCCCGCTTCAAAGAAAACGCCTCATGGACGACTCGCTGTCTTCGTCCAATCACGCCAATGTCGTCCGCGTAAGCAAGCAGTTAAACGAACTTTAGGAAGATCGTGCCTCTAGTGTTGGCTTGTAAATTTTGCACGACCTTCTCCTGAACGATGTTGAAGAAGTCACATGACGGAGTCTCGCCTTGCCTAAAACTTTTTTTTAACATTGAAGGTATCGGTGAGTTCATTACCGATCGAAGTAGGGAATGCCATTTTAATGATTTGCAGTTGGCATAAATGTAGCATACAAATAATGTCAACGACAAACAGCCCATCTTGCGCCTCCTGTTGTGCGCCTACCACACATGGTGTTCAAAATTTACTACTAACTTCATTATTCATTACTCTTTATTACACTTTATACATCCGACCCTCCAGATTACACACTCGCCATTTAATGATGATTGTGTACTGGCGAAGTCTGGCCACCGGGAAGCCGCCACACCACATCCGTCACCCCATATAATGCGATCGATTCTAATGAACTGACTATCATAAAAGAGTAACGACATCACCCATCTTATTAAGCTCACGACACCCTCCCCATCCAAGTTGCATCAATGTAACGTCCAAGTATCCAATAATCGCAGTAAGCATCGTTCCCACTTTGTCTCGACCCTAGCAGCAGTGTCATGTGAGCAAATTGCGCTTACTTAAGATCTCGTCATGATGCCCGTCACACCAGGGGGACGATGTCAACAACGATGGCATTAAAAATTCAAGATAAGTCAAGCTCCTTCCATCCGAACGATCCGATGGCATCGACGTATAGCGCCAGGATGACATTGAAACCAGCCACCTCCTTTTAACCATCTCAGGGATTGCATTTGTGTCTTGTTGACTGGCTGTGAAGATGTGATGTACGCTGCAGGCTCCCCGCGTACAAGTGTCTCATTACTCATTTTATCCGCTCACGATAAATGCACTACCAGGGCAACAAGATAACGCGAAATTTAACGAAGCCATCATATCAGCACGGCATAATTGGTGACAAGCGCAGCCACCGAAGCGGGGGCGGGATATTAATTCGAGAATGCACTTTAAACATGCAACGATTGCGGATGCCGGGTAACGTATAATTGAGTGTCTTTTTATTTAATGGAAATTGAATTAACGCGAATGCATGTACGAGAGGCATGGATCGTTTATCATACTCGCACGGTGGGTCTGCGGCACTCTTGGTAATGACTTGCAATTATTGCTTGGCAGCGTAAACTTTGCGCTGAGATGTACTGATGCACACGAGTTCTGCGTTTGCTTTTCCAGTACGAGTGAAAGAGTGGAAGACAATTAAAAATGGGGGGTCAATGAGAGGTGCGCTACAAACACTCAGCTTCACTTATGTGTTCGACTTTCGAATCTCTGGAAAACGGTCTTATAGCTCTCCAGGAAATGGACTAAACGTCTAATGGTTGTGGGATGGATGGATAGAGGAAGAGCATTTCGAAGGGCGCACATGACCTGATCTTACGTGCGTAGCCATGCATGTCGAAAAATGAAACTGAAGTAAACTACAAACATATGCCGGTTAAGTAGCATTGAACCTGAACGGCAGTGTTTTCCAGGCAAGGTCATTCTAATTATAAAAGCAGGCAAAATAATAATAGGCTTGAATGATTTCATGACTTTCAGTCAAGTCTGTTGATTAAACTGATATCCTGCCCAAGTTTACCGCATTGTCTACGCAAACAGTTCAAGATTCACACTTGATGAACTTGCCAAGAAAGTGTCTGAGCTTGTAAACAAGCACATTTGAAAGAAGGAGAACTACACAATACATAAAGCAGCAAGATTATGACGATCTCCAACCATCATTGAACGAACTCAAATGCTTCGGCGTAGCCCTGCAGTGCAACAGTATTGTAGTACAGTACAGTGTTGTAAGCGATGTAAGACAAATCCTTGCCTAGGCTCCGAAGTTACACAAACAATGCCACCACCGCGGAGATAAAGCGGATGATCACGCTGGCCAACCGCTGCATTTTCGCACTCGATAAGCCACTGAGGAATAAATCCATCTCTCGAAGAACCGAGATATTTGCATAAATGACCTTGATGGTCCCAGTCCTCCGAATTATCTTCGGTCCCGTATGTACGAGTGGTGTTTGGGGGAGAAGACTGAACGACGAACTGTACGGGCTGTACAGCGACATCGACCTGGTCAAAAGGTTAGAATTTCTCGTCTCAGATAGCTAGGTCACGTCGAACGAATGTACACCAATGCTCCAGTCCGGAAAGTCTTCGACTCCAATACCGAGGGACTACGCGGTAAAGGAAGACCACGCAAGATAAATCACTCACTGGCCATAATCTACTCAAGTACCAAGATATGCAAATCAAACTACATGCAGAAGCAGCCATAACGAAGAGGAATGTCATTGCTCTAGTCTCTGTAAGGTGAGACACTGGACAATTGCAGAATTCTTCCTCTCAGTTATGTCCCCAACGATTCATAAAAACATCTGGATGTACAGACAACCGCTCAGACATACTCGCAAATGGTACATCGGTGTAGTGTGACAGGAGGATATGGGTGCCGTTGGACCAAAGTGAGACACAGAAAATAAGGTGCGATACAATTTCAATCAACACAAATGGCATCTTCATTTCTTCGACTGCGTAACAGAAAATGTAAAATGTATTCAAAGAAGTGTCTGATGTGAAAAAAATCAGTTGGTCCCTTGCAGAGTTGACAAATGCGTCTGGAATGTAAAAGCTGTGAAAGGTGAACGGAGTAATACCTTGATCCATCCTCTTAAGCTTTTCAATTAATGAAAGTCCATAAATCACTTGGGATAGGCGATTGATTAGAGTATTCTTACACGAGCTAATTTCGACAGCAAGCTTTTCCATCTTGAAGTCAACTGAGGTGAGACATAAAAAAAGCTATACCTCCCTTGCCATAATGATGGAAAAGCTTGCTGTCCGATTTAGCTCTTTACCCCCCTAAACACTGTTCGACGGTACGGGACCTTACGCGATCCACCTGTTTTTTTTCTTCCAATTTTTTTGTATATGTTAGATTTTTCCTCCTCCTGTTTGTGTCCTTTTTTTCTCCTTTTTTTTCCAAAAAAAAATCTACGCAACGCGCGAGCAAACTTTTGGGAGCTGGTGTCCCTTACACGGTCAAGCTAAGAATGAGTGCCATCTTCCCACGCTGGTGCACTCATTTATATTTATTAGCTTAGACAGTATACTTCTATTAGTTGGAGGACGACTCAGGAGAACTTTGAAGAGCCATGGGCCCTTGTGCAAATCAGTGTTTGCCTTCGCTAAATTTGTCATTTACACGACACTCTCTGCCACTGGATAAATACCCCTTTGGTCCTCGTACCTACGTATCGTATAAGTTCCCGGGCAGATATTTTCAACAAGGTTAGCCTAGCTATTGGCAAAGTGCTTGAGGTTTCCTCTTACCTTTGTGTGGGGAACACGGTTTGGGACAGACGAAACAGAGTATTTTTTTTGCGTGCATTTTTAGCACGCGAATAATTTTCACGGCTCCTAGAGTCACTGATATTGCTCAAGGAGTACGTCTGTCTAGAAAAAGCTTCTCAAACTTGACCGTTTTCGATTTGGCATACAACCTTAGGTCCCTTTCAATCGTGAGATAGCAATAGCACGCGTGGTTGCTGAGAAGGTAGGCCCTGACCCTCTATGAACCGTAGCGCAACCGACGTTATATTATTATTAAGGTGTCTTCCAAAAAGAAAAAATTGTTATTGGCCATCAGATGAGTATGAAAATTGAAACTTGCCTGGGCTTATGCGTTATTTTGTCTCGAAATTCGTGCTCATATGTTTAGTGCGAATTTGAATCGTTGAAATTTGAGATGTGTGTGTGCGCTATTAATAACTCGACGATGCTGCGGTCGCGAAAGTAACTTCTGTCGTACTTTGAAACGCACCTAGACGCCGAGGTGCTAAAACGTAGGAGTCGATGGACAGACTCAAAACTATACGGTCGCCAACGTCATGGCATTAATGCATTACTGCAAACTATCCCATTACCCTCTACTTGCACCACAAGTGTGTGAAAAATCACATTGAACGCTCATTCACAACACTCCAAGATTCACCATTCATGAGGTGCAACCATTGTCACCATCAATCAAAATCACCCGATCATCGGAACGAATCTTCCGACTCACGCCCCTCCATTATCTTGAGGTCAGCGCTATTCACGTTGAAAGTCACTTCAACTCCCGCGAATTCAAAGCTCTCACTGGTCGCGTTTGAAAAAGTCATTAATTCCAGTCACGAAGTGGATATAAATTGCATTTTAGTTAAAATCCCACCGGAGACACAATCTAGCGTCAGTTGCCGCCTCCGCCTTTCGGCTCGGCGCACGGAATAATTTAAACCACATCGCAACGATATAAATCACATCCGGAGGTGGCTAACTAGCGAACCGAACAATTAAAATATCACCTACATTGCGCGCTCAAGTGTGAATTCTTGAAATTGCCAACAAGGTTGGTGCTCCCTGTGTGCGCTTCGGGGCGCTGTGGCTTCCCCATCACTCGGCGGGCAACGTTTGAAAGGGAAATTTTCAATTACCGTGTCCGTGGTTCGTCTCCAGGAACGTGTGAAGTGTGGAACTGCTAGCATGCATGCAGCTAAAGGAGCACCTATTAGGAGCTCGCCATGGACAGTGTGATGAACAGGACGCCAGACAAATGCAGACCTTCTCAATTAACAAACACGGTATAATTGCATAGTGCTGCACGCTCTTTTTTTCTCTCCCGTGTCGTCCGGACCGCAACACGGACGCCGAGGTGGGATTGAGTATGTGTGACTCTTCACAGGAAGCGTGGTGTGTGTATCGGTTTGAGGACGTGCGGCTACGTGTGCGGAAATTGAGGTTGTGCCCTGATGTTGGTTATCTAGTACTTGAACATGGGCTCTCAGTGGGTTTGAGGAATGTGAAGTGCTCTCGAACACGTATTCTCAGGGTTTTTTTTATTCAGCTTAAGGTGACTTCTTTGAAAAGGGATTCTATTCGTGGACCTGTGCGCTCTTGGGGAACTCTAAGGGTCCCCGAAAATCGGGAGTTATTGTCGAGGTACAGAAAGGGCAGACAAATGTAAACGAGTCGATTGCACATAAATCATTCAGTCATTTCTCTGCAGCATCCATGCAGGGATGTGGGCACTCGATGGCATCTTTTTTGTCGTAAGAGGATGAAGCTGAATGTACTCGTATGTATGCACGTTTACTGTGTGGCACATTGCTGTCCGAAAAACAATTCTATTCCTTATGGCATTGTTGTGTCCGACGATGTTGCGCTTACGAGTCATGACTGGGGCGAGGAGTCATTTGTCCTTGGAGCACTTCCCTTTGCTCAGCTTCAATGCTCAGGACATCGTGCAGTGTGGCGACTATTGCTTTCAATTTATCTTCATCTTGATAGTAAAATAAGTGAAAATTGAATTGTACCCTTTCGTGTCAAGCTAACACGGAAGTTACAATTTAAAGCAAATGTGTTGGACTTCTGTCATCGTGCTTGGAGTATATACATGTGTGCCAGTGAAGCCGCAAATAGCTGATATTGTCGCTTAAGAATGCTTAATTTAAGGTAAACAATGGAACAATACACAATTTTTAAATTGAATACGTAGTCTTGTCGTTTTCTCCATTTTCTTATGTTTAGGTAGAGTGGAGAATCGCTTTAATTGAAATAACATGTCATGCTCTAATACATTTTAGGCTAGTGGTGCGAAACGGACCAGCTAACTTTGGAATTTTATGCGCATATGTTAGTTTAAACCTTTATCAACAAAAACAATTTCTCGGGTTGAATCGTTCATCAACCTGGGCTCATGGTAAGACAGCAAGAGTGCATTTTCGCGAAAATAAAATGAAGGTTTCCAAAAAATCGCGGAAAATCAATGAAAAATCAAAATTGAGTCGCAACAACGCGAAGGTGAGTGGTGCGTTTTCGCCCCATTCGTCTGAATCGATATAAAAATTGTTAAATTTTATGACTGAACAACCTTCGCTTCGTGCTTAGCTGAAGTAATTTGACCCAAAACCGAAGAAGAATGTGTATTTTTCGAAGCTCCCAGTCAACATCCAGTCCGAAAAATACGATCACCTGTTGCAATTCTATGGTTTGTTTATATGCATTTTTTTCTGCTTGATTGCTCGTTGTGTTGGCACTTTTCATATGGATTCACAGGAAAATTGTCGCCTATCGAAGTATTCGGTTTATTCATTGATGACCATTTGCTTGAACGTATTGTTGCATTTACCACTGATTACGCAATTACAGATTGTAAGGATGCTACATTGGCGCAAATTAATTGGTGTATTGTTTCTGACTTGCTACAACACCCGTCCAGATCCAAAAAACTACTGGTTTTCAAATCCATCGCTGGAATGTCAAATCATTCGTGCTGCTATGACTAGCGATCGTTTTCCGTCTAATAAAACGTCATAACCGTCAATTTGATGTAAACGACAAATTTGCGAAGGTGACGCGACTAAACGATCTCATGAACGAAATGTTCATGCAATTCGGAATTTTTGCTCACGCGCTTTCCATCGATGCGCAAATGATTGCATATTATGGGCGACATTTTTGCAAAATGCAAAATGTTCATCAAGGGAAAACCCATTCGGTTCAGGTTCAAAAACTGGGATTTGTGCTCATCAAATGGGTGGCTATTTGCATTTGTCCCAGATGGCGGTGCGAGTGCACGAACAGACAAAAATCGAGCCTTCCGACAAATCGAAGCGAAATAAATCCAGTGTTATGCCACAGCTTGACTTCCGTGTATATGTTACCGAGTGCTTATTGCGTCAAGTCAAATCGGATTCCAGAAAATCTGCACCGAAACAAGTGCACAATTTATGCAAAACAATCGCATTGAACGATATTCGTTCAGATAAGACCGGTCATTTCATTTAATTATCCGTACTGGTTCGTTGCCGCAATTGTCACAATCATACAGTTTTTAAATGTTTTAAATGTGAGGTGGCATTGCACCCAAAAAGCTCCGCTACATTCCACAGCATGTAAAATGTTTCAGTCATTAATTTGCAAATAAGAAATGATTTTAAATCTAGTCACATTTATTCTGTATAATTTTTGTTTTTATATCGGTTCAGGCGAATGGTGCGAAGTCCCACCACTACCTAGGCACTATACCTAACCAGGCAAAAAAATTATTCTCAGAAACTAGGACCCGAATGTAGGCTCTGAGTAAAATTTTTACGATTCTGGTCCACGATCAAAGGAGCCGCCTGAAATGAGCTAATCTATGTTCACTACGAACCGCAAGCCACTTGGTTAACCGCAAGCCATACCCCAACTAAAAAGAGAGACTGCTTAGTTGTGGCCCAGGGCCATCCCCAACTGTACCGTCACATAAAGAAGTATAAAGTTTTTACCTACACTCGTAGTTTATTACGTTCGGATGACAGCTTACTCAAGCCACTTCAGTCTTGAACCGAACTTTGCACATGTCCTATCACAATTTCAAAAAGGTTAAATTAAATACTTGTTGATATGGACGTTTGGCCGTCAAACCTGGGACGCGACTTATCAAATCCATAGAAAAAAGACGAATGATTGCGAATAGGTATCACCTTAATGATACTCGATCGCCTTGAACGGATTAAGCTGATTTTATTCTCACTTATAATTGTTTTCCCAAAAAAACTAATTTTGAAAAAAATTGTATGTACTTAACTCCGCTTACCCTTGAACCAACAGTATGAAGCTTTCAATCATCTTCTGAACTGCTTCACTCACTAAAAGGGGTTGCAGGGGCAAAGCATGCACTAGATATCTCCAGGCAACTCGATCCACCGTCGTCTGCTCCAACAGCTGTGTTGATAATCGCGCTATCCGCTCTTTAACCGACGTTGTACCGGACACAAGGATTGTGCATTCATGTTATTAACAAACGTTGACACCTCATTGACGGCTCGCTGTGTTCGTCCAATCACGTCAATGTCATCGGTGTATGCTTACAATTGCACGGACTTCTGGAAGATCGTGCCTCAAGTGTTGGCGTGTGAGATTCGCACGATCTTCTCAAGTTTGATACTAAAGAAGTCACATTATATTAATTAATAAATATTTTGCAGCTCCTTATACGCTGAATTCGGTGGGGTAAGCTTTATTGCATGTGACTAGAGCTAACACACGTTTATGAATAAGAATTACGAGTTAACACACGTCTTAGTGCTAACTCGTCGCTATTTGGTGTTTCTTAATCCGACCAGGAGCGTTTTTGGTTTTGCAGGCGTCTAGGTGACATAATCGCATTCAAGACGCTCCTCGAAAGATATTATGATGTAACCATTAGTGTTACGTGCTCAAGCCATCGAAGCATAGCCATTTTTGTTAAAAGAAGCGCATGATCAATTTGGAACTGTTCACGTACTTCCGTGTTTGTCACCCAATCCCTGTCAAACTGGAAAGCTGGTCGGTTGTTCTTCTGCCACACTTCTTATCCCTCTTCTTGGACTAGACCATAGCTCTTGAAAGCCCCTCCAACACCTAAGTGTAGCCTTTCCTGGGCAATTAAAGGACATATGTCAATGTGGTTGAAGCAATCGCTTTGATCTTCCGCGCTTTGGCTCACCGCGTTTTCGGGACACTTTTGACACGAGTTAGTATTTTTGACCGGTCGGCACACCCACAACAGCAGACTTGCCAACTCTTAGCAATTTAAACACAAAAATTAGTTCCCACACCGTACGACTATTCGTTTCTGCCCTGTTTGAGCTCCGAAAAGAGTTCTTTCCATCTGCATAAAATGTCCACCTCATGGGAAGGCAACACGCCGAACTCCAGCCAATTTGCAAGTTTCTCGCACCTTCTCACGAGAAGCAGTGTCTCCCAAGAGAATTAGTCTCTTTAGGTCCCGTTTTTCTCTCTGCTGACTTCTTGATCCCCGGGTGTCTTAAATGACGGAGTTTTTTCTCACCACAAGCCGCTACTGCAAGCAGCTTCACTCCACAAACAACTCCACAGCTTCCACGTGCAATGGCTACTAGCAGTACTCAATGAGGTTCAGTGGGTTTTAACGACATTACCCGGTGATGACCAGTCGACACTTCAACCCCATCCGCTTTACACACGATGGTTCCAGAAAGAGACCTACGACAAATTCTGTTGAAGCCCTTGACTATATCGCTGATGTTGATGGATGCCTTTTTATGGAAGAAAGTTGTTTTTTGCACAGCACGACAATTTCTCTCCGTTTGCGTTCTTATGAGGATCACCATTCTTCTCAATGACAATCCGCCATGTCGTGACATCCACGTTCACGTGAGCATTGATGTCGGGATATAGCATCCTTTTTGGTCAGCATCAACTTCAACCAACAAAGCCGCATATTGTGACTCTAATTTGGTCCGTGCACCTGTTCCAGGGTCCAAGCTAACCTATCAAGCTTGAGCTTTTATATCTCGTCTATACTTAATAACTCCCTTCCAGCCTGAGACTAGCGCAGACATATGAGGTGCAACACCTGACAGGAATAGCTTCCTCCTGGGATAGGAGTCCTCCAGGGGATAGAAGTCCTCCTCGGGATAGAAGCCCACCATATCTAAACCATTCTTGGCAGCTTCTTCAACTAGCTTTTGATAATTTGCTGTGAGCGGTGGGACGTTCCACGAGCATCCTAAGTTGATGCCATTGCCTGCTGATCTCCGCACGCATTGGTGTGTGCATGGCGCGTTTTCCAGTACTCCATTGGCGGGTTGCTCATCGGGCTATGCCCGAACGGCTGCCAAGCATGACAAACTGGGAATCAGACGCTCGCATACTGCTACCATCCATGCCTGGCTCCAAATGGGGGCCTCGCATGAGAGCGTAGGCGCTATTCGAGGCCAGTTTATGTCTCCGTGTCATAAGGCGAGTTGCGCTTCAAAAGCTAAGTAAATTCGTACACCCCAAGCACGTTGCCGGGGCCGCCCACCAGGGGCACCAGAAATGTACGTTGTTTCTACTTCAAAAAGTGAATTTCTTCCATTTTCTGGTCGCTCCTGGCAACTAAAATCAGCCAAATGTATGCCAAACTTTGCACGCTACGTCCTTGCGTTGACGACTACACGAAATACACATCCTCTACTGGTCATGGACAGAGTTTTTCCACACAATTACCACCTAACCCCGGCTAAAAATGGAGGTAAATAAAACGAATTTACTTTCCCCATACGCTCGGTAGTCTTTTGATAAAGACAGCACAACGACCAAGATGTGCACTTCGCGTGACTCGATTGTTGCTGTAGGAAAATGATTTTCGCCCGTTAATGGTCCGGTTGCATTCAGTGGTTGAACTGTTGTTGTATTAAAAGTTGTTAATTGTTCATTAAGCTATTAAGGTCTGTCATTACTCCTAATTGCTAGTGAACTCGCTCGAGGCTAAGAGGTTTCCTCTCCACTTATGGCAATCGATTAAATGCATTTTTATTTTTCATCTGTGACGCATGGTTTTCGTTTTGCCTTGCTGCTAAGGATTTTGCTGACATTTTCCAGCTCATGGAGGGTAGTGGTGGCGCTTCGGTGGTTCTCAATAAACGATGGGAACTATGTTGATGTTGCACGCTTGCGGATGGGCTGCAGCATTCTCATTAAAAACTGCAAGGAATTTCAGGAATTCGCTGGGATCAGGACGGAGAGATGAGCTCGTACAAAACAGAGAGCGCTTTTTCCAGCGGTGGAAAACTTTAAATTGTTTTAAAAAATATAGGAACACTGTTTATACACACATGAAATTGAATTTATTTGGTTGCCATATCATTTTATGGCATAAATGTTTGAATATGACGATGTGACTGCCAGGACTGGCAAACACAATCACAAAAACAAGCTCGCTCACTTTAGATCCAAAGAGCGTAGATCTTCTTGCGTTGAATGTTAAATTAACCTAAGCTTCAATCAATATGATTTTAAAGTTGGCCGGCTTAAAAGCGGCGGCACTAATAAGATTTAAACCAGTAAGGAAAAGTAGAGAGGCCTTTGTAGGTTCGATTAGGTTATAGTGGGTGACTGCTAAGGGCAGGCCAGAGTTGGCCCATTGTGATACTACGCGGATTGACATCTCCTAACACTGAAACCAGTTGGTGCTTCATGTGAAGCCATTTAGCTGGGCTATGCTGGCCAATAGGTGTAGAAACCTACGACCAGAGCTTATCAGGAACAGAGTAGGTGATGAGTGTTATCATCCAACTCGTCGTTCATGCAGCTTTCCTGCGAGCCTGATTGCCAATTGCACAGTGCCCGGTTATGACTCTATGAGAGTCCTTTGTGAGGGATTACTGAGTCTAAGTAGACTGATGACAGTTTTAGGCTAAATGATGGCCAGATTTCTTTTGTTTTAAGTCGGGTGCTGCCTTCTAGCCATTTGTCATTGGTGGTTTGAATTGTGTGAATCTTTAGAAGATGGTAGGCTGTAGCGATTGGCATGGAAGGTGGTACATCTGCTGTTGATAGGAATGAGGTTGTGCCAAACCTGGCGAGTTCATCGGCTTTGCAGTTTCCTGGTGTGTCACAGTGTCCCGGCCCCCACATGAGGCGAATGTTAAAATGCTCAGCCATCTCGTTAAGAGACAGCCTGCAATTAAGAGCTACAGTTATCAGAAAGCTTCAAGGATATATCAATGTTGAGGTCTTGGGAATAGACATCCGCACCCTCCCCTTCGTTTGTCTTCGATCCATCTGTGAAATTACGCAGAGGATCATCCAATGTTTGCCTATCAGGCATCCAGACCGATCTGGAAGGAATGCTGATCGAGAATTTCTTTTTGAAGATAGCCTGGGGTATTAGGCGGTCAGTGTCGCTAGGAAGGAATGTTGAGTCCTGAGTCCACGAATTATCCGACGGTGTTAATTCGGAGACGAAGATTAATCTGTGTTACCTGGAGCAAGGCTGTCGGGTAACATATCTGTCTCTATTTCAGACACTATCTCCACCACTTCTGTGTTAGGCTCAACGTCGGTGGTAGACTCCAGAAGAGAGTCCTCTTGACTTTTGGGCGGGATGCTAGTTAGCTCGCCCCTTTCCTTCACAAGCCACTGCTGCGCATTCTCAGTCGCAACTCCCGTTTGATTTTATCAGGCGGCTTGATGCGACTGAGAGTGCTAGCATCTGACGTAGAGGATTTAGAAGTGTGAATTTGTTGGTGGACCAACTCTAATCAATGTATGGGCATAACACCTATATTGGTTGTTGTTTGGAAGCTAGTTTTAAATCTACACTTCTAATATCAGCTTGCCTATCTAGTCGGAGTTTGGTTGTTGTGTATCTCCGTCTTGTAATCTATGGGACATTTTTGAGTTGATGTGACTAATTTTAGCGGTCTTAGAACGAATCTCTTTGCTGCGTACGTCCATTTATACCGCTATAAACCAGCAGTCTTGGTGCTAAGTGAAACACAGGTAGGTGAAAAATACCGACTTATCGGATTGGAGCTGCCTGCCTAGTGCCGCTTTTCTTTTTACACCGCGGTCTCGCCATCTACGTGCGTAGTGATGTAGCTTACCAGCTTCAACCACAATACGGTCCCTGTTCCAATCCGGAATTCAATTTTCTGTGGTTAAAATTCCATGTCCGTAAGCATTTAATCCACTACTGCTTTATTTATAGAAGTCCAAACTTGGATAGCAATTCAACTTTTAACTAATTTGATGCGCTATCCGATTCGATCTCAAGAATTGTTTCCCTATATCCTCACATTGAAATTGCCATTGCGGGCGATTTCAATGTACACAATTCTAATTGGCTTCGACATTCAGGCCAGATAACACCCGAAGAAAGGTACGTTGAAATCTTTGCTGGGGTAAACAATCTGACCCAGTTTGTAAATGAGCCCACACGAATACCTGACATTGCAGATCATTCCGCCAACACACTGGACCTGTTTCTCACCTCTCATCCTGATAAATATTCTGTTGACATATCGTCGCCTCTAGGCTCGTCAGACCACTGTGTCGTATCAGCTATTTTCTCGTTTTCGCCACAAGCAGTTAGAGAACAAATTCCGAAAAGAACAGTATGGCTATACGAGAAAGTCAATTGGAGCGGACTCAACAACTTCTTTAGGAATTTTAACTGGTCACTATGCCTCCTCGATAGTGACGTGGATACCGCTGCTGATATGATCACAAACATTCTTCAGCTGGGCATGAGATCCTTCATTCCGCATAGAGTGAAGTGTATCAAACCCAGACCTAATGCATGGTATGACTCGAGCTGCAAAGAGGCTATCAGAATAAGAGAGTTGAATTTCCGGCTATACAAAGCCAACCCTACTGAGGAAAACCGGAAAAAGTTTAAACGGGCCAGAAATGACTGCAATGCAATAATCTGACGTGTGAAATTCTCCCATGAACAAAAGTTGAGGCAAAAAGTGCTACAATGTCACGAGGGTAGCAAAAATATTTGGTCATTTGTGAAAAACATAAAGAATTCCGCCTCGTCCTCAATTCCCACGCTCATTTACAATGACATCCCAGCTGTCAGCTCTTTGGACAAAGCTAATCTGCATGCGGCGCATTTTGCAGCCAGCTCAACACTGCCAGATTGTAACTTGTCCCCATCTGTACTCGAGAGCGTTGGTTTTACCATGGGACAAATTCACTTCCGCACTCGTACAGTTGCAAGAGTACTTAAAGATCTCGACGTGCACAAATCCGCTGGCCCGGATGGTATTCCCCCAATACTTCTGAAGAGATGTTCTTCTTCGCTGGCAAAACCACTGGTAAGCTTTTTCATCTGTCCTACTCTTCAGGTCTCTTTCCGAGTAGATGGAAAACAGCATTTGTCCAGCCCGTCCCTAAAAAGGGCGAATCTTCGTCACCCACCTCGTACTGACCCATAGCACTTACGTCAATTCTTTCTAAGGTCATGGAAACGCTGATGTCAGCTTTTGAAATATCTTGGATCGCGGAAGCTTCTTAATGACCGTATGGCTTCCGCAGCAACAGGTCCACTGATGATTTGATAGCTTATCTCACCGAAAAGTGGAACCAATCTTTGCACAATGCAGGCGAAAGCAAGACAGTTGCGCTTGATATTTCTAAAGCATTTGACAGAGTTTGGCATCAAGCTCTTTTGTCGAAAATGCGTGCTTATGGTGTTGATGAATCTCTGCTTCTATGGATTAGAAACTACCTTTCGAACCGTTCAATCCAAGTTGTCTTGGATGGGTTCAAGTCTGATATTCACAAAATAAATGCTGGTGTTCCCCAAGACTCTGTTCTCACTCCGACACTCTTTCTCATTTTTATAAATGATCTCCTGTCTGCCACTTCTAATCCAATCCACTCCTTCGCTGATGACAGCACCCTCACTTTTTCATATTCGTTCCAAAATTCACGACCCTGCCCTTCGGACGTAATATTGGAACGGCAGCGTATGTCAAGCACATTGAATTCTTATATGGACAGCATAATTAACTGGGGTAAGAACAACAGAGTGGAATTCAATGCCTCCAAAACTCAATGCTGTCTGTTGTCTCTAAAGCGAACCCCTGATAATCAGCCATTATCTACGAATGGCGCTTGTATCGACGAAACCGGAAAACTTTCCACCATCGGTATGTACATCAATACAGCACTTAGTTGGAACGATCACATAGTCGAGGTAGCCAAAAATGCTACGAAATGTTTAGGTTTCCCTAATCGATGCAAGAAATACTTCACCCCCTCTGATTTGGCTTTTATCTATAAGGCGTATATTCGCCCTAAGCTTGAGTATAACGCTCATATCTGGTCTGGTGCCCCAAGACCACCCTGCACCTACTAGATAGAATCCAAAAGAGAGCGATAAGACTTTTAGGAGACAACGATATCGCGGGTTCATTAGACTCGCTTGGACATCGACGTACCGTGTCTTCTTTGTCCGTGTTTTATCGTTATTTTAACTAACGATACTCAAGTGAGCTAGCATTCCGCCTCTCCTTGAATTCACCCGCTATACACTTCTCGCCAGGAATGCACATCAGTTTACCCTTAAGCCTACTTTCGGACGCACAGTGAAATTTAGAGACTCGTTTTTCAGCCGCACCACACTAATGGAATGCTCTTCCCAGCTCAATATTCTCCATAGATTACAATGCACAGATGCTTAAGTTCACAGGTGCCTCCTCGCTCTCTCTCCCTCTATACCTTCGGCCCGTGCTGTGTCTTGACCATGGACAATTAAGGGTATTAATAACCCCTGAGCTAACGCAAATTATAAAAAAAAAAAAAACAGGAGGCTCGGATTCGAAGAACCTCTTTGCTGGAGCGTTGTTGTCCATTCGCTCGATGTGGCTGAGACAGTGTAGTCGACGGATTTTTGCCTTCCGGACAACATCCACATCCTTGTACAGCTCGTAGAGTTCGCGGTTTTGTCTCTTCTCCATTCACCTTTCTCGTAGACGAGACCATTTATCCGACGTAGAATTTTTCTTTCGAAGGCACCATGAATCAGCTCTGCAGTCTTACTTAATGTCCAGCTTTTGGCTCCATAAAGAAGGACTGGCAGAAAAAGGGTTTTGTAGAGCATGATCATGGTCCTCCGAGTCAGGAGTTTCGAGCGCAGTTGTTTTGACAAAACGAAATAGCATCACTTGCCAAGTTGGGGATTCTTCACGGGATCTCCACTATGATGCCATGTTTGGAGGAGTGGAGTGGAGTTTACGTTTGCCCCGAGGTAGACACACTCCTTTACTACCTCGACAGACAGCTACTGTCGATTGTAACGTTTTGGCTAGGTGGTGTGCGACGGATAGTTTTTTGCTCGACAGCATATATTTCGTTTTATCCTAGTTGACGTTTCGCCTGTTCTTCAATTGCAGTGAAAGCTTCCTCTGCGGCGCGTTGGGACCGCGCGATAATGTCGATGTCATCAGTGTGTCACAACAGCAGGACTGACTTTTAGAAGATAGTGCCTTCAGTGTTGACCGCCGCACTATGTCCTCCAGTACCAAATTGAAGATATCACACAACAGCGCATCTAATTGCCGAAATCCGGTGCAGGTTTCGAACGGCTCAGAGGTTTTTGAACCGCACTGCACGGTGCATCGCGTGTGTGCTGGCTTGGTGCGACACGACCGCACCAATTTTTCTGGGATTCCGAATAGCTTCTTGCTCTGAATGCTGTCGTATGCGGCTCTAAAATCGATGAAATGACGGTAAGTGTCGATTTGAAACCCGCTGGTCTTCTCCAGGATCTGCCTTAGTGTGAAATTTGGTCTATCATCGATTTTTGACTAGCTACAGTAATAACGTTAAAATTAATTACCCACGCATAATGAGCCTACCTATCTGATGCCATTGCAAGGCTGAATAACTCATTGGTTAGTTGAAAATTCGTTCGATTGCAATCTTGAACATTCTTGGGGCGCATCATCGAGTATGGCCCTTGATTCAGTCGACAAGATTAGGAAAAATCGCTAACTATTATAGCGGCGCACTGGAATTGTAATCACTTGTGTACAAGGGCAGTATGGTATTTACTAGAAATCACGCATTTGCCAGGCAAGTCTTTCGTCAATCGCAAAGTACCTATATGGAGGTCCCGTATGGAGTTCTAGTCAACTTATCACCAAAACGAAACTTCTCATATTCAAATGTAAAGTCTGCCCTCTTTTACATGTGCGACTCCTGGAAGGAAACGTCTCGCATAAAAATTTTGGATTTAGGTTTTCGTAATCCGTTGGCTAAGAAGAGTTCTGCGAATTAGGTGGTCCCAACAAATTTCGAACAATGCATGCATGTACCCAGCAACCGCCAGTATGGTATGATTTACAACAACACAAGTGGGACAGTCACACAGTAAGGTGACCAACAAAAACACTGGCACCCACAAGGTTCAAGACATCCCAAGGCGTCAGCTAGTATATGGAGGTGCACAGGAAAAAATGCAAAAGGCAAAAGTTAGTGAGACAACGGGTTGGTCGCAGTGCCGAAAATATCGTTGCCCTTCAGGCGTTCGTAGCAAACGATCCAAACGATTAATTCCATGGCGGCCTCAAGAATTAGTCTTCGCTCAGAATGTGGTCTGAGCGTTTTGCTTAAGGATTTTGGTGCACAACCATAAAAGATCAAGCTGACTCAAGAATTGAAGCCCACGGACCATTTGAAGAGCAGTGCGTACTCCGATTTGGTTCTGGAGAAGATTCGTCAAGATGATGATTTCATGATGAATCCAACGTCAGTGACGCAAAAAACCACCGATACGGGAAAAATGTGTGAGTCGTTGAAAAGTGGGGCCAACGAATCGACCGCTGTGAACGCGCCCGCGGTGGCCACGATAACGTAAAAGTTCCATTCTTCTTCTTCTTCTTCTTCTTCTTGTGGCGCTACAGTCCGGGGTGAACCTGGGCCGGTCAACACTCTTCTCCAGCTGGCACGATCCTTAGCCAGCTGTCTCCAATTTCGCACTCCACGATGGTTGAGGTCCTTCTCCACTTGAGTGCGCCATCGGGTTCGTGGTCGGCCTCTATTGCGTTGTCCCACTGGTTCGTAGTCGAAGACTCTTCGGGCTGGAGCAGTGTTGTCCATGCGCTTAACATGGCCTAGCCATCTTAGGCGTAGAATCCGTAGACGCCTGACTAGACTCATGTCGCTGTACAGCCCGTACAGTTTGTGGTTGAATCTCCTTCTCGAAGAACCTTCAACGCAAACAGGACCAAAGATTGAACGCAGAACTTTTCTCTCGAAGAGACCAAGCGCGTCTTCATCCGCTCTTGAGATAGACCAAGCTTCCGCGTCATAGAGCAGGACAGGGATGATCACGGTCATATATAATGTGAGTTTAGTCTTTCGAGAGAGGGCTCTACTGCTCAATTGCCTCTTGAGCCCAAAGAAACAGCGGTTGGCAAGAGTTATTCTGCGTTTAATTTCGGTACTGATGTTGCTCGCACTATTAACATGGGAGCCAAGGTAGATGAAGTCCTTTACTACCTCGAAGTTGTAGCTGCCTATGGTGACGTTCATGAAGGTATTAATTGTCCATAAAGCCTCAAATGGTATGCGTTGTATTAAAAGAAAATTGTCAAGTCACGCTGTGGTAGCAGAGTTGCGTGTCAATTCTTAAGGACAGCATAGACTTCACCACGTCCTCTTTAACCACTATAGCTATTTTAGACGCTCTTGTATCGATACCAACGAACGTCTCATTGGTGGGTCATCTAAATATCACCAGCATGCAATACTGCTGAAAGAGCATTCCTCTAATGCTCCAGCTCGCCTGTCTTCTCCGGAACGATGGCGAAGAAGCCACATGACAGTGCGTCTTTTTGTCCATTTTTGACATTGAAGGTCTTTCTGAGTTCGTTGCCGTACCTGATGGAATAAGCAACACAACACCTCATCATTACCATGGACAGCCTGACAAGTGTGGCAAGAATGTCAAAACTTGACACGGCAAAAAAAGCTCACATAGATATGCACGGCTTTGAAATGGACGAATAGAGAGTGGGTCTCGAGCTAAACATCTCGGTTATTTCCATGAGCTGACGATGTTTAAACTATGTGCCAGCATGAACCTCATGGTCTGAAGCCGCACTTATTTTGACTTTTTGGATTGTTGACCAATAGTTTCATCCGTTCGGGTAACGTTAAGTTGGCTTTATAGCTGGAGAGAAGGCGAAGATAACAAAGGATGTCATTTATTGTGGAACAGGCAATTGGTGCATATGTATTAAAATTTCATCTATCATATGGTCATGATGATG